>JAZBGW010000217.1:0-13218 GCA_037464815.1 Mylabris variabilis
CTTGCCTAAAGCTGAGAATTTATGATGGACATTTTGCCATTCTTGCCAGCCAAAAACTAAAAAGGAAAAAGTATTTTTAAAGATCCGTTTTCAGAAGGGCTATTAGTAGAGTCTGATATTATAGGGGTTAAAATATTGTCCGTTTAGAACCTAGATTAGAAACCCTGATACGTATTGAAAGCTTCCAAATTGCTCCGTTCTCGAAATTCGGCAACAAAATTCGATAGAATCTGAAAGTTTAGACGAAAAATTTCTTAAAAATGGTCACAAAAGACAAAAATTCAGTACCAACAATAAAAAATCGGCTCTTTTTGTCTGAAAATTCGATAGAAAATGAAGATTGGGGGCTAAAATATTTTAAAACCGATAATAAATTCTTCGAATTCAACCTCTCCCTTCTCAAATATTCTGCAAAAAGCTTGCCTAAAGCTGAAAATTTATGATAATTAGGTACACATGAAACTTGTGATAAAGGTACGGAATTCAGCCTGAAAACGAGTTGAAAAACACCACTTAATAATAAAATTTATTAACGACTGAAAATTATAAAGATAGGATGTCAATTAAATGAAAACAGCTTATTTTCGTAACTTATTGTTAGTACTAAAATTCGTTAAAATATGCAGAAAATATTTTAAAATTCAGACTACAAGCCTAGAATTTAGCTTTACAACCAACTAGAACACTCAAAATAGTACTTTTTTAGCATTTAATATCAAATTCCGTTAGAGGCTGAAGATTTTAAGCCCAAATAAATTGAAACTTGAACTAAGGGATACTGAAAAGTTCGTTTTCAGTACAAAATACTTTTTAAAAAGAGTCAAATCATCTCACGCTAGTCTCTGTAGAGTGCTTCGATTGATACGTCTCACTTTAAAAAATCTTGGGGTAGTACTCACTAAGTTCTTAGAGACTAGTCTCTAACTATAAAAGGAGTCATCTTTCAGTGATTTATAACTTATAAATTACTATTTTAGTCGCTTATTTCATATGTTTTGTATATAAAATAGATACTTTGAGAAAACGTTGTAGAGATAGAGACAGTAACTATAAATTCATCTACAAAATATGTGAAATAAGATAGTTGCGTAGTAACTCGCGCAGTAGTTGCTTTACATTCGTCTCTTTTCAATTATTAGATATAATAGAATTGTAGAGAGTGAGATAGATAGCTCTATTCAAAAGTGACTACACAGATTATTTACCACAGTAAAAAATTGCGCATGACTATTGCCATCAGTAGTACCACAATAACATAAATTCATTTTTATTAACTGTTAGGTTAAAAATAGGGAATTTGTTTTCATTGAATGTAATTTTAACTTAGAATCAACAGCAGGTAAGTTTTCAATTGTTTTTTTTTCATCATCGCCATGTTTTAGAAACCATTTTTGTTTGTGCTTATTGAGTGTCAATGTTTATGTTGTCTATATTATCTATATTAAAATACTTCTTCACAAAATGGAAAATGAAGATTATAGACCAAGTACTCCACATGCAGAAATTTTACTTCCAGTGTTTATATAAATAAGAATTAGCAAGTTAATATATATAAATAATGTGATTGCTTGCGCTCATTATGTTCATCATTTTGTTAAGTTGCAAAGAAAAAATAATATCTAAAGATTTTTTTATGTTCTATGTGTGCGGAAGAGTGGCAATTTCCACTCTAGTGTGGAAAATAGCACTTTACCGCAATTAAATGCTTTCCACCTCCAAAACCAGGCAGAAAATTGACAATTTCTGTTCAATTGTAGAAAAAATAATATATGGAAGACGAATCGAATCGAATAAATTTGAGATTAATGTAATTCTTTTAAGGGGGCCACACTATCCAAAATTTCTATCCTGTCTATTAATTTTCCAATTCGATTGAGTGAAAGTCTTGATTTTTCCATCGATATTTATAAATGTTGTAATTTAAGAAAACGTTATATAAAAATCTGGGAAAGTCGATAAAAGATAACGATAAGCATTCATTTAAACATTAATGATTAGTGCATAGGTGTGTGTATATGTGTGTATGTGTGTGTGTTTGTGTGTGTATTTTTATTTGTTTGCTTCTTTAAAGTAAGTTTAAATGCGTATTAAGGAAATCTGGAGACAATTCTTCGTCATCTATTTGAGATCCATTATTTACCCAGATGATTATCGTGTACCAATGATAATCTCCAAAATTATATATATACACATACAAAGTAGACAAAGCAACGTTGTCCTTCTTTTGTTCTTATCATTATACTATTATTATAACTATTATTATTGTTATTGTTATTTGATTTGACATCAAATTCGAATATATACAGAACGATTCACGATCGTGATTTATTGGAAGTATAAACAGCTTTAATTGATGAAATTTTTATGAAATCCAGTGGCGCTTTATGTCTTCCATACCTACCTGTCTTCCTCCTGAAATGGGGTCACAAAATCTATTTTTCCTAAGGCGGCCCCCCAAAGACCTGCTGAAATCTCAGTTGCAATAGCTATTTTGGCACTAGAAATCCGCCTGTCTCTAAATAATATTTCAAGTGTCCGAGCAACCCCCGTTATAAATATTAGTGCACTCTTTTCTTGTATTTTAACTGGAATGGCACATTTTTTATTACATATTTTGATTCTACTGTTAAATTGAAAGGTACTTCGATCTAACACTGACAGTATTTAAGTTATGTCTAAAATCGCTTTAAATACACCATAGGCGCCAGAAATGGAAACATAGGAAAAACATCGGATCCGCCCATCTATACTACTTGCATATTAGTTAGAAAGGGATAGAGGGAACGTAGGTGGTCTAAAAATTGGAAATTACGGCGGCTATTATCACCCACCTTTAGTCCTTTGATCAAACAAACGAATTTCTTTTCTACGAAAAAATCTGCCTACATTGACCTTCAAACTTTCTAGTTTAAAAGACAACAATAACCAGATGTTGAGGATTTCCTAGCTTTGTCGCACGGTATTCCCTTTATTTCATGAAACATCCTCCTAGAAATGCATCAGACAAAGAAGGGACTATCCTCAAGATATTTATGCAAGTAGTATGGATCGGTGGGACTGGTGCTTTTTCTATTTGTCTAGAAAAGTAGCCCATAGTGTATATTGACAAAAGTTCTAAATTTGGCAATTAAAATAGCTAAAATAATGTACTTTCGGTGAATGTTGCAGTATTCACTAAAAATTTTATCGTTTAGCTGAAATAAACTTATTTCTACTAGTTTTTTTTAAAAAGTTTTTGAGCTGTTTTCAATTTTTATTAAGCTTTAGTCAAAAATCATCAATTTTTTTTGATAAAATCTGTTTTTAAATTGTTTTAAGGAAGCGGTTCAGACATTTTCGTCAATGATAGAACCGAATGCTCGAGATTTTTTTGTTTTAAATCGATCTTTACTACTGATAGTTTTGACCCTTTTTATTGTTTTCTAAGGAAGATTTTTGAGTTTTAGTCTTCAATTTTTAGAAATTGAACTTAGAACTTGAAATATTTTGCCATTTAGAGGAGATAATTTAAGCAATTTAAGCCTATTTTTGAGATGCACTCATAATTTTCAATCCAGGTTTATCCCAAATCTCTGAATTTTGATGAATTTTAACTTTAAGGCTTTCAAACCAATTTTTAGTTCAATTCTCAACTTTTAATAGAAATTTTGAGACATCATTATTTTGCTATCAAATCGGTCAAAATTCTCTAATTTTAGTCAGTGTTATCATTTTTGTTCCAAATTATCAGCTCTAACTAAAATTTTGATTTTTTGGCTCGACTTAGAACAAATCTAAATCACTATCAGTTTTCTTAACGAATTGGCTACAAAAGCATCAAAAATACGACTTGAATCGAATTTTTAATGAACTTTTGAAATAAATATAAAATAGTGATAAGAATACAATTTAGATACCTTTAGTAAATTTTTAATTCTAGGTTTCTAAGTATTTGAATCACTAAAAGGGGGAATTTAGACGTCATTAAGCAACTTTCAAGCTAAATTCTTCGTTTTCACTGAAGACCTAAAATATTTTTGTTCCCAATAATTAGCTTTTAGCGAATTTTTCTATCAAATTTTCAATCTCTTTTTTAGCGGAGCTTTCAAAATTCAACTGAACTCTTAAAAATTTGTGACAATAAATTCTCAAAAGAAATTTTTGACGATTTTAAGTCGTAAAAAACGAAAATTGAAGCTATTTTAGTAACTCTCTCGGCAGAGCTCCTCGGTAGTTTAATGGATAAACATCTGCCTCTCACGCCTGGATCTGAGGATCAAACGCCGCCGGGGAGCCAGCGACGAGAAATAAGATTTGCAAACCAACGACGGCGTGAGAGAGCATATTTGGCATCAATGTAGTAATGACAACAGCGGTTCCCAGGCAGGGGCGGAAAGGATCAAGAAGAAAAAAAAGTAGCTTTCTAAGCCAAGCACAATTCGGATTTTAAGACATTTTTGTTTGAATCACTAGTTTTCGGTCAATTCAGCAGGAAAAACGAGTACATTTTGGAAGTATCTGTGGTACTTGAGTAAATTTGGCACTGTAAGTTGTACTATCTCCTTTAACCAATGTTGTTAGTACTAGGACTTGGAACTGTTACTTTTTTGTTCCAGTTCAATTAAATAAAATATTATCGGTTCGGTTCCGGGTTTCGTTCCTGAAAAAATAACGGTTTTTCAGTTTTCGGTTCAGTTCCAAATGATTGATTTTAAAATTTTTAAAATTCAGCCTAAAATATACAACCCCTAAGAGCTATTTACAGGGTAACTATCTTAAATACAGAGAAAGCCTTGAACAGCTGTTTTATTTTGTAATGTTCTATTAGCAGAAGAATAAAATCACAAAAAAAATATAAAAAATGACATATCATCTGCAATTTCAACCTTCAGCAAGGAATGAAAACGCGGTTTACATCTTTTGATAACCCTAGCAAACATGTTTTTAAACCACTAAAAAATATTGAGCCTTCACAGAGATATTCGAAAAAAAGACACTGACTTTGCAGGGGTAACTTTAACCCCCCCAATATCTGAGTATATATGGGCACGAACGAGAAAATACACATCCCTTAGAATACCTGTATACCAAAAAATCGGGAGTTTTGACCTCTAGTGGTTTACTTTCAAGTTCGTGTTATGAAGTAAGTACCCTGATTGTGAGTACCCAGGAGATAAAAAGAATTAAAAGACCGTGTTAAATGGTATGCTTGAACCGAAAAAATCGGTTTTGTTTTCGGTTCAGCTTCGGATTTCGTTCCGATTAAAATTCGGGTTTTTCCGATTTTCGGTTTTAGGTTCGGCTCATGTTCGAAGCTCTGGTTAGAACAACGAAAACATTTTCAACAGCGTTTAGGCGCCAAAACGGTTATCATCAAATCTAGATAAACTTCAAATCAAACAATTAGAAATTTCTATACTTCTAATAGGCCATGACCGTGAATCACCCTGTATTTTGTTATCATTGTTCTTAAATATCCATCAACAAACCGTTAAAGATCTGTATGTCTCCATATCAGATTGTACATAAATACAATGTTTCGAATATTGTTAATAAAATTAAGATAATAGAAAAAAAAATCGACAACAATAATAATAATAATTTGTGATTTTATTAGTTGTATGTAGTAATAATTGTCAGTAGTTAAGTGTAGTTTAGAGAAATATGGATGATGATAGCAAAAATCGTAATGTTTTCGATAATATTATGTCGGAAGTTGGTGATTCTGGACATTTTCAAAAATCGTTCAATATTTTATTTAATTTAATATTTATGTCAATTGCTACAATGGGCACTTTTAATATTGTCAATATATTCGCCGTACCGGAGCATTGGTGTCGAGTACCTGGTAGGGAACTGACGAATTACACTATCGACGAATGGAGAGTACTAACAGTGCCTTGGTAGGAACTCTTGATTTTCAAAAAAAAATTCAATAATAATTACAATTTTTTTTTTCAAAATTAAAGGAACACGAATTCCACAATTGCTGATAGAACGTTCGGTAATTGTCGGATGTACAACTCCAGTATTAATCGTTTAATCAACGAAACCACCCGTAAGTTCTCCAATAGAATTACACAATAAAGCATAGTGGTACCAATTTTTTAACGGAAGAATAAAGTCAAATATACTTAACAATGAATGTTCAATTGCAAGTAGCACCTCATTTCAAATTTAATAATGTCGAATAGATTAATCTAAAAAACAAACACATTCAGCGCAAGCAATACCTTAATTATTGTACAAATATTCCCTAGAGATTCTCAACCGTTTTATCCTTAACACACAATTTATGCCACTCTACATTAGTCAATTTAATTTACGTTGTAATTATTATTAGTTGGAATTATTAATATTTTTATTTTACCATACAATGGCTGCAAATTAAAGCGTCCAGCACAAATCAAAGAAGATTGTAGAGCAATTTCTTGCCAGGAAGAGGAAAATACGAACGAACAGGATAGATTAATAATAAGGTAAATATGTAACAAACTAACGCCTCATTTAAATGTTGAGGTTTATTAAAATTACCGAAGTGTAGAAAGTTAAGGGCATTGGAAAAAGATTAGAAAGTTGACAACTTTTCTATTTATTCTTGTTTTTTTCTTGTTGGAAAGAAATCACGCTTTCTAGACAGACATTGTATGACAAAAATGTTAATAATTTGGCATAATTTGTGTGTTATGGATAAAACTGTTGAGAATCTCTAGGGAACATTTGCACAATTAAGGCATTGCTTGCACTGAATGTGTTTGTTTTTTAGATTAATTTATTCGACATTATTTAATTTAGAATTTAATTTAAATAACAATACTGTAAATGTCAAATAGTAAAATGTATTTCTTATCTCTATTGAAAATAAGGCACTTGATGGACCGAAATTTATCTTTAAACTAACTGTATTTAAACTCGATTCTATAACAATCCCTTGTAAACTGTCGTCTTTACCCGTTTTGTTCGAAATCTAGCCAAATGGTCGGATTGTCGATCGTTTATTCTATTAATTTAGTCATTCCCTTAAGGGGCAGTTAGACGGTCCGTGGTCCGCTGAACCACGGAACTGGTCTGACAATGAGTTTCGTAGTGGTTCGCCATTTCACGAACCAAAACTGAGAAATATAAAGAAATATAACGGTATTGAAAATATCCTCACGAACCAACCCGGACCAACACAGACCACTACGAACCAACGCAGACCACTACGAACCAGACCAGACCTCGCCTTTGTTCCGCAACATTTTACCGACAATTGATAGGAAGCCAAGACCAGTTCCGCCGAACTACGGACCAAGGCGAACCAGTTATGTTACACGGTCTGTGATGCGTAGTTTTCGGGACGAGTTCTCCCGAACCACAGACCGTGTAACTGTCGCTTTAGAAAATTGGTAGCACTATACTAAAATAGGTATTTTATATTTTAGAGTGCCGTTATGGTTGGGAATACAATCGTACTTATTATCAAGAAACAATACCGTCCCAAGAGAATTGGGTTTGTGATAAAGATCTATACATGACCAATGCTTTAACATTCTCCCGTATCGGTGAAATTATTGGTACTTTTATATTTGGACTAATTGGTGATTAGTAAAAATCTCTCTAATTAAAATATAAAAATAAATTATCTAATTAATAAATTTTCTAGTTTTGGTCGAAAGCCGGAATTTTATCTATCAGTTATGTCATTGATAATCGGACGATTATTGATGATTTTCACAACATCAATATATCCATTATTTCTATTTTCAATTGTTTTTGGTAGTCTATCAGCATTATCAATTTTCCAATCGGTATTGGTGATTTCTATGGAGATAACCAATGAGAACCATCGAGCTTACATTAATCTTTTACAATCGGTCGCATGGACCGTTGGATTATGTGCTTTACCAATCATTTATTGGCTTGTTGGCCATTGGATTTGGGTTATTTTATTAACAACACTACCAATGGTACCGTTCCTGTTCTGTTGCAAGTACTTTTAAACATCCATTCATTATTTATTTATTTAATTAATTCCATTATTTTTTTTTATAAATTAATTATTAGTTATATCATAGAATCACCGAGATGGCTGGCCGGTAAAGGTAAAACAAAGAAATGTGTTGGTGTTTTAAAACAAATCGCTAAAATTAATAAACGCGAATTATCTGATAATATTTTCGTAACACTTACTAAAGAAAAACTGACCGAAGATCAAAATTATGGTATTTTCAGTTTGTTTGCATCGAGACAATTGGCGAAAATTACAATTTTAATGATCACAGGATGGTAAGATTTATTTATACAGAGTGTTCCACCTCAGCTGGTACTCTCTTGTGTGTCGCTCAATTGAAAAGTTACAGTCAATTTATCACTAGTTGTCTACAAATTGAGTTCTTTCTCACAATTTAATATCGAAATTCCCTAAGAACTGATGTTGTAGGATAAAAATACAGGGTTTAGACACCATGGTTAATTAAATAGAAACATCTAGTAGTTAGCGGACGATTCGAAAAATATTTCAAGGATTTGTAGGAAGATCTCTGGAGACCATTTTAGCAAAATTAGAACCTCGTAGCTCATTTAAAATAACTTGGAATTCTCTTAACGCTGATTTGTTCGTCTTTCTTTATTCTACTCTGGAACAAGTGGGAATGTTTCGGATTTTTTTCTAGAATACGATGGAAGAAAAAATCAAATGTGAGGAGGATCTTTGAGTCATTCTTAATCGTTTTGTGTGTTCAGCTGGTTCTTGAAAATCGCGCCATACGAGCAATTTTTGACCAACTTCCAAATGAGCTACGAGGTACTAATTTTGGTAAACAGATCCCCAGGTACTACCCTATAAATCCTTAAAGTCTTATTTGAATCGCCTGCTAACTACTAAGATTTTCGTACGAATTGAACATTTTTAAAATTTGCTCTCTGTATTTTAGGATTAAATTTTAAGATTTCAACTAGAAAATCGACCAAATTGATCAAATCCTTTTTAGGATAAAAATTAAAAGACAGAATATGGACTAAATGTATCTCAAACATCAACTAAAATTCTTCGTTCCATGGTTTAGAGTAAAATTCACCGAAGTAACAGATAATTAATAGATTTCACCAAGGTCTGTTAAACTTCAATAGACAAATAAGCTATAATCATAGCAACGATTGTTTTTAACCGTTCATTAAGCTTAACTGACGTTGGTGAAATGTCTTCTAAATTTGAGACCAACAAGAAGTGATTATTTTGGGGCGAAAATTTGCGCTGATAATTGACAATTTAGCTCTAAAGTTGATTAAAATTGTCTACCCTTCCCCTTGATAATTCAGAAACAAAATTACTTATTGTAAAAACACTGAAAATACATTTTAGATGGAGTTCAGTTAAATAAGCAAAATTTTATCAATCATAAGCTCTTTTAATAGGCCATATGGCAAAGAAACACGCGGTGCCAAGCAAGATGGACCACTCTGTATATAGAAGAATTGATGTATGATTCTATGCAATTTTCAGGACTTGCTGTTTCATGATTTATGTAATTTTAATCTACAATATCAACAGTTTGGGTGGTAATCCACATTTGAATTTCTTCTGGCAAGGTTTAGCCGAATTGCCTGGTTATATTTTGGGCAAATATATGAGCGATTATTATGGTAGAAAAATAACCCGATTCGTATCATTTATCAGTATGGCTCTTGTATCAACAGCAACATCCTATTTTATTTATCGTAATATTTAATTTAACAAAAAATCTACGATAAATTTTCGTTAATTTTACATAAAATTTCTAGATCCAGAATACGAATTCGGTGTAACAATATCGGGAATTATTTTGAAATTATTATCATCATTATGTTTCTATGCAATCAATTTACACACATTAGAAATCTATCCGACTTGTTTACGACAGATTGGTTCATCGATTGGTTATATTGTCGCTAGTATTTTTGGTTGTTTCACCCCCTATATTGTTTATATGGGCATAACAATAAATCCAATCTATCCATATATTTTTGCAACAATTATAGCTTTAATTGGTGGTATTTTTGGTTTATTTCTACCGGAAACGTTACATGAACGTTTACCGGAAACTATTGAAGATATTGAAAATTTCGGCCGACATCAGAAATTATTAACAATACCTAAACGTAATAAAGAGCATGAAATTATTAACGTTAATATAAATTAAGGTTTTTCTTTGGAATATTTGTTAATTTTCGAAATAAAATTAACGTTTCAAATAAATATAATGAAAATTCATTCAAATTTAGTACCAACCTGACGATACAATTTACAACAACAACAACGTTGCCAAACATAATTCATCAATAATCAATTTCAAAGATTCCTAATTATCATAAAACACCAAAAATACTGTTTTAAAATATTGAAAACATATTCTTTTGTAAAACAACGATTGTTTTGGACTGCAGTCTTTATGACAATTAGCATTTCTCTTAATTAAAACCAATGTGAACCAAGCATTAATAAAAAAGAGATGAATAGATCACATATGTCTCTGTTCTTGAGAAATACGGAAGAACAGAAACGTCAAGATAATATAGCAGTGTAGCCATGTCTCTCTTTTTTCTTATAAACATGTTATTCATAAAGCATGTTTAACAACTGACAAAAAACGTAAATTATTTAATAATAAAAGCGAATCAAAAATTCATAATTCAAGAATTGATAATATGCATTACAAATGAGTTTCTCATGATTTCACCAAATGTACCTACTCACAATATATTCGGCAACCCTGCCTGTCAAATAAGAAGTTACTTTTTTCACACATGTATACATAGTTTTTCTATACATATTGTTAATTAATTTATTATTTTACTGTTTTAATTAGTGAAAAAAATGTCAAAAAAACGTGCAAATAAAAAGAATCAAGATTTTGCTGATGATGATAAAGACGATGAGGTATCAATGTTAAATATGGATAAACCTGGTAGTAATCTAACCTCAAAATCCACAAAATCGAAACCACCGAAAAAGGGTAAGAAATCAGCAAAAAAAGACGATGATTGGAGTGATAATGATGATGAAACGAAAACACCATCATTATTAAAAATGTCCGATGACGAGATCCAACCAGTAACTAAGAAGAGCAGTAAAAAAAGTTAGTAATTCTTCAAAACGACATAATATTCGTATTTGACTTTTGTATTGATTGTTTTAGAAACAAAAAAGAAAACTCAAGAATTGTCGGACAATGAAGATGATGATAAAGATGTAGAGAAGCCTATACAAACAAAATCCGAATCTGTACCGAAGAAAAAAGCCAACAAAAAAGGCAAAAAGAAAGATGATTGGTCGGATAATGAGAGTGAGGTTGAACTGAAATTATCTGAACCGGAAGAGGAGATTATGCCAGTTAAAAAAAGTAAAAAGAATCTTAAGAATAAAAAGAAGAAAGAAGTTAGTGATAACGATGATGAAGTAGAAGAAGAAAGTATAAAAAATGGTGAAGATAATGTGGATGAAAATGAAGAGGATGAAGAAACTAAGAGTGTTAAAGATGATGAACAACCGACACCTGAACCGGAGGAAATCGTCGAGAAAGTAGCTGAAATAAAAATCAATGATGATGTTGATAAAAAAGAAACTGGAGAGAAGAAATTAACGAATAAAGAGAAGAAAAAGATGAAGAAACAGCAAGAATATGAGAAACAGATGGATGCGTTGTTGAAACGTGGTGGACAAGGTCATTCAGATTTGGATAGTAATTTTACAGTTTCACAAATGCAAAAAACCGCCGGTCAATTAGCACAATTAGAGCATGCTGTTGATATAAAAATTGAAAATTTCAGTATTTCAGCAAAAGGTAAAGATCTATTCGTTAATGCCAGTCTGTTAATAGCACAAGGACGGCATTATGGTCTAGTCGGTCCTAATGGGTAAAATTTTAAATAAATTCTAAATATTTCTTGAATGTAATAATTTACATGATTGCAGTCATGGTAAAACAACATTACTTCGACATTTAGCCCAACGGGCTTTTTCAATACCGCCAAATATCGATATTTTGTATTGTGAACAAGAAGTTGTAGCCGATGATCTATCAGCTGTTGAATCAGTCTTAAAAGCTGACGTAAAACGTACCGAATTATTGAATGAATGTAAACAATTAGAAGAAACTTTTAATAATGGTGATCTATCTGTACAAGATCGTTTAAATGAAGTTTATGCTGAATTAAAAGCAATCGGTGCTGATTCAGCTGAACCACGTGCAAGACGAATTTTAGCCGGTCTTGGTTTTACAAAAGAAATGCAAGATAGAGCAACAAAGAATTTCTCCGGTGGTTGGCGGATGAGAGTTTCATTAGCTAGAGCCTTATATCTTGAACCGACATTATTATTACTTGATGAACCGACAAATCATTTAGATTTAAATGCTGTTATTTGGCTGGATAAGTAATTTTTTTTACTTCTTCAATTAATTAAATTCTATTTATCTTCTCTCTATAAATTTAGTTATTTACAAGCTTGGAAGAAGACACTATTGATAGTCTCCCATGATCAATCTTTCTTGGATAATGTTTGTAATGAGATTATACATTTAGATAATCAAAAATTGTATTATTATAAAGGTAATTATTCAATGTTTAAAAAAATGTACCAACAGAAACGGAAAGAAATGATTAAAGAGTATGAAAAGCAAGAGAAACGTTTGAAAGAATTGAAAGCGCACGGTTCATCAAAGAAGCAAGCCGTAAGTTGTTTCATTTTGCTAAAAATTAATTGATTAAATAATTATTTTCTATTTTGCGTCTATAATAGCGTTGTTAAGTTAATACCAACTGTCGCGAAATTCCCTAAATTTCAAGGGTTCATTTTTTTATTGAAAAGGGGTGCAAAATAGAAAAAATAGTATGAAAAAACTCAATTCCTGCATGAGACCAAGTCATGCAGGAATTGTCAACTTCTGAAGCTCGTTTATTAATAAACTATCATTGTAGGAAAAGAAACAAAAAGAAGTATTGACACGTAAACAAGAAAAGAATCGAACTAAAATACAGAAAAACGAAGATGAGGTGACAGCAACTGAACTGTTACAAAAACCAAAAGAATACTTTGTTAAATTTTCATTCCCTGAACCGCCACCATTACAACCACCAATTCTAGGATTACATAGTAAATAACGAAAATTCATAATTATTTAAATTAATTCATCTCAAATTATAGATGTAACTTTCGCTTATGAAGGCCAAAAACCGTTATTTGTTAACACCGATTTCGGTATTGATATGAGTAGTCGTGTG
>JAZBGW010000217.1:20226-33269 GCA_037464815.1 Mylabris variabilis
ACCAACATCTACCATTCTGTAAAATTCAAATTATTAGTTCCAATAATAATAATTAATATTATAAAAAAAATAAGAATTTTTATCTACGACTTATATATAAAGTGACTAATATACGTGTGGTTGATTGGCTTACGAGAGGGAATAATGATTCATTATTCTCTCTCATATTTTTCATTAATTTTCTCCAATGTTAAAAAAACCATGGTAACTAGAAAAATAAATCAAGCAACAAGTTAGTTTAAAACGTAGTTCTAAAGCATCCGTTTTTGTGTGATTTTGAATCACAGTTGCTGTGAATTGTAAGGATGCCATGGTAACGTCAAAAATAAATAACGACAGATTTACAAAATGCTTAGTTGTGAGAATATAGAAACGTAATATTTATTTACAATGGAAAGTGATCAAGAAAACGATTTTAGTAGTAGATAATAGTTTCTGTCAAATGTAAAAAACCATGGTAACGACAAAAAATAAATAAAAAGAGACAGTTTCAACACATAGTTCTAAAGTGGCCGTTTTTGTGCGATTTTATAATCGAAAATTATTAAGAAGGTAAATATTCTTATACACCACCAATACTTGTACATTTAGAAATAAGTCGTAGATAAAGTATAGTATACAACTCGCTATAATGTGTGCTATTATTACCTCGAATGATTACAACACTCGCTCATTCCGTTCGCTCGTGTTGAAACATTAATTCTAGGTAATAATAGCACTCATTATAGTGTCGTTGTATAATATACTATTATTTTATTAGTGAACAACTAACAAAAAAAGCTACATCAAAATTTACGATGATAAAGCTCTAATTTTTTTTTAAATGCTGATTCATTCGTGTAAAAAACTACTACGATTATGCTTTTTATCAAATCAAGCTTATAGACATCATTCCAAAATAAGCGGCCTCATCTTATGAGGTTCTTTGTTTATCTAGTAAAAAAATAACCTGAATTTAAGGCAAATTACACTTCTTTTGAAATAGATTTCTTATAATTCTATCGACAATTGTGACTCATTGAATTAATTAAAAAAAAATGAATCAGAATTATTGTTTATTTTCATTATACTAAACCTTGATAGGAGTAATTTTTTCAGGACATTGTCGTGTAAAATTGATATATATAAAACAATCATACCTAAAAATAATGGAGTCGAGATCAAAAGGATATTCAATGATGCCAGTTGTTGGTGCTCGTGCCCTCAAAATATCCTGTTCAGTAGGTAGATATTCAGGAGCTCTGATACGCTCCAAATCGCTAAGATAACTGCAAACAACAAGAAGCATGCAACATGCAGCCAAAACACAAGATAACAAAAAAAATAAATAAATAAACCGTAAATAAAGTGAAAGTGAGAACGACATATTCGTGCTTGAATCTAAATCAAAATAATAAAATAATCGTTTGACAAATTGGCAGACAGTATGTTAAGAATTAGGCATTTTCTTTCAAATCACATGCCCAACACAACTATAAACATAGGCAAACTCGTACCTAAACCGGATTTCATCCAAATCAAATGGATATTCTATGATGCCAGTTGTTGGTACACGTACACGTAAAATATCCTGCTCTGTTGGCAGGTAATCGGGTGCTGCTACACGATCTATCTCCATCAAATAACTGGAACGCCAGATGGGGGGGTTTAACAAAATAAATATTGTATAATAACTGGTAATTTCTACCAGTAAAATCACCACTACTGATTGATATCAATTGGAAAGTATTAAGAAATAAATAAATGAAATACTGCACTCTTTAAGGCTGCGCTCCAGTACTTTTTATGAAAATGGGGAATGTTTGACACACGATTTCTCGTTTGTTTTTTAAAATGTAGAAACGCACGATAGCTTGATGGAAAGAGCGTTTTAAAGTGCAGGAGAAGAACAATTTTGTTTTGGAAAATTTTGAGGGAATTCTGAATCACAGACAATTGTCTCGAGGCATGTTTTTTTTACAATTTCCCACGCAGCTAAGCCTATGTCAATTATTTTTTAATGAACATTTATTTATATATAAGAAATTCAAAGGGCTTTCCAAATATCCAAGAAATTTTCCGATCGGTTTGTCAGTTTTCTGGATTTTTAATAAAAACAGGCACGCTTATGCAGTACTTTTTTGCAGAGTTTTAAAGATGGTTGCTTGTTCGAAAGCTTATCCATGTGAGGGAAAGGTGACGCCGGTGAAGAATCCAGCTTTTAAAAATTTTGAGAAAGCTATTTTGTTATTTTATCCTATTGAAAATATTTGTTTTGTAATAGAGTTGTCCAAAGATAACATTTTTGTCGAAAAAACTTATTCATTTCCCTGTAAAAATTGGGATTAAAACGATTTTCCCTTATTTTATGATGTAAGATGTGTAATTTGCATTCTTACGCGTTACATTCACATACACTGATCTCTGTTGCAGTAACCAACCATTCCCAGTTTGTGGTTTAATTGCACGGTTGCCACATTTTCTTTCAGACTTAGAAGGTCTAGGGTTGCCACAAGTACACTGATCTCTGTTGCAGTAACCAACCATTCCCAGTTTGTGGTTTCATTGCAAGGTTGCCACATTTTCTTTCAGACTTATTGTTAGAAGGTCTAGGGTTGCCACACGGACCGATTTTTGGGGGAATTTCTGAATTTTAGAGGTTTGTCCTGTGTCTCGCTTGAATTATGATTGAGAACTTCTGTTTCGTCTGTTTATTTTTTGATGATTGTCGCGTTTCGATATAAAATATACGTTATTGTAATATAAGGATTTCTTTTTATTTGATATTTATAGTTTGAGTCCACAAATGGTGGTAGCAACCCTAATGAGACCACGCCTCATGTTTCCAGTGAAGAAAGTTTGAAAATGGGCACTTTCTCTTGGTGTTACAATTTGAAAATTTGTGAACAAGAATGGATAGAAATATGAATCCATATAAGGAACGGAAAGTCATAAAACGAATTTGATAATGATGACAGTGCTTAAAATCTACATCTTCTAAATCTGCAAGGAAATTAACGCGTATGAATGTAGATAAAATAAGATCTTTGGGCAATTCTGTTACTAAATAAGAAATAGATAAGCTTTCGAACAAGCAATCATCCGCTGCAAAAACAGTGCTGTATAAACGTGCCCGTTTTTATTAAAATTCCGGAAAAGTAACAAGCCGATCGGAAAATTTCTTGGATATTTGGAAAGCCTTTGAATTTCTTATATATAAATAAATGTTCATTAAAAAATAATCAACATAGGCCTAGCTGCGTGGGAAATTGTAAAAAAAAACATATCTCGAGACAATTGTCTGTGATTCAGAATTCCCTCAAAATTTTCCAAAACAGAATCGTTCTTCTCCTGCACCTTGAAACGCTCTTTCCATAACGCTTCCGCACGATTCTACATTTAAAAGAACAAGCGAGAAATAGTGTGTCAAACATTCCCCATTTCCATAAAAAATAGTCTGCAGCCTTAATTACAACAACAATAATTTTGTAGCTAGTTTCTTTTTGGAAAGTTCGTGGTTATTAAGCATAGCGTTTGTTTGTAAAGATGAAATGATTTCTTATTTGATAACAGGTATAACTTACTATTTGGCAGAATCTGTAAGTTGATATTCACGACGACGATCGTAACATTCTTGTATACCTGCATCATTCCATAAATCTTTGATTGCATCTACGTATGGATTCTCGAATGTTGTTACAGTTTCATAATCGATACTTTTGATTAATTCGGCTTTCTCCTAAAATAATAATCATTATTAATAAAAATACATACAATTAATAAATTTATTATAATGAAGAAATAAACAACCTGACTGGAAGACTCGGCATATTGGATTTTTAACAAATCCATAGCTTTAATCATACTCTGCATTGCCATAAAGATATTCTGATAAACCAATTTGATGAAGCCACGTTTATCTTCATCGGAATATCCGGCACCGTGGATAATACGCATCTGTTTGATAAATGTTGATTTGCCGGACTCACCAGTGCCTAAAAAAATTAATCATAATGCATTATTATACATCAAACCACAATAATAAGAACAACAAGTAGAAAGAGACAAGGAGAAGATAGATTAAACAATAAATTTTCAATCCAATTAGATAAATTAATTAAATATTGGAGAGAAAAACACGACAACTTTAGTAGTCTGGTGGTATTGCTTGATTCGAGGTCACTTTCATAATTTAATTAACTACATAATCTAATAAAGCGTAATTTAAACGATTTTTTTTTATAATACAAGAAATCTACAGTGTATCCCAGAAATGTAGTCCTCTAAAATGCAATTTTACAAATAGTACACGATTGTTTTGCAAGCAATCAGTGGATGTTCTGTACGATTTCTTGTTTTGATGATTTACCAAAATTTAATTAGCCGAGAAAAACCGGCATGTTATCGTCGAAATTATCTGGGTTTATTGGCCCCAGAATTAATGGAATAAACACGATGTTTTCTGCAATTTTTTGAATGTCAAAAAGACACGATCAATTATTTAAATTACATGACTTTTTTACTCGGGGTTCTTTCGTGATTTAAGACAATTTTAACGAAAATTGTGTTTAATTTAATAGAAGTCTTCAATTTTATTTTCTTGTTTGCCCTGTCCCTCTCTAATTTAATTTATATTAAGTGGATCAAACTACCATTGATTATCGTTGTTATAATAATAATAATGGTGGTGGATTCGTTTTTGTTTCTTTTTAGTTTTTTTTGTCAAAAAATGATAAGGCATGTGCTTGAACGATAAAATTTTTCAAAACGATAAGTAGAGAGATATAGGAAAAATAAGGCGATTATCGATAATATAACAAGGTTTTTTCCATTAAAAATATAGGTTATATGACCGGCGTGAAGTTGGACAGAACAAAGGAAAAATACGGTTGGAAAAATCAAGTTGCATGGGGCGGGATTGGACGTTTTTTATACATTCTACGTGAAAGACACGTGGGGTTGATTTCATTGTTTTTGTGTATTTGTTTTTTTATCATCATCACAGGGGTGAATGATAAATGTGTATATGTAGTGGGCCTTTTCTTACCGAGCAATAAAAGTTTGAGTTCGCGTCTGGCATCTCGCTTATCTCGTCGTAGTTGTTTTTCAATTTCGGCATTGATGCGTTTCTGTTCCCTAGCCTCATCCGACTGGCAACACTGCATGGTCATGCTCTTGTAGATGGGGGCCCTGGACTACTCCACACACCTACCATCCGCTATGTTGCAACGAATGTGCACCAGGAAAATTGCAGTATCTCTATCTTTGTCCTCTATACACCACCACCAACACTATCTATCACTTTTTCCGTTGTTTTCCTACTTTGTCGTGCTTGTTTATCGTCTCACTCGCACTTACACTTATTATTCCGTATTCTAGTTTATAATTCGTATTATTGTTATTATTGTTATGATGATGATTTGTGGATTAATCTATAAAGTGGCACTATGTCCTAGTGTAATGGTGGCAGTGGTGACCATCATCGCGGTAGTAATAGTTGGCTGGGTGTGGTGCTGAAGTCGGACCACCGGCATGCTCTTATATTAATCCAGCTTATAGCCGTCCCAATCTGATCTTGTTAGGAATAACCGGATTGGGAAGCCGCATATATACAAAATTGTGAATAAAATGACGAGGGGGTTGTTTTACGGTAGTGGTGGTGGCGGTGGTACACAATACACTGGTTAGTTGGGGGGCGATGGGTGGCCTGGAGGGCCGCCGTGTCCACTGCGGCCACCGCTTAGGTTATCGAGTCCGGTAGACACACACACACCAATAACACGCATACACGCACCCACACTGACAACGACGGCGGCGGCGGCGGCGGCGAAGGCGACACGTTTATTTTGTATTTTGTCGACAAACACATACACGAATTATACACAAAATACTTGATTATTGCTCCACGATTCTACGCCTGTTTGATATTCTTCTTATTATAATTTTTATTTATTTTTTTTTCTTTGTAAGGCGTCAACCGCTCACCAACACGGTCATACCACACATTCTCCGGTATCAAACAAATGTGAACCCAAAAGAAAAACGAAAAAAACTGTACACCACAACACACACACACACGCACAACGGGAATACAACAATTGTGGCCACACTAATAAAAGTCCATTTCACACAAACAGCAGCCGCCTCTTGTCAATATGGCGCTGCCCTGTAGGTACCAGCGGGCGATTCTCGCGCAACGTCTATGTGTGTTTTATATTAACAAATATACATATGTGTTAGTGTGAATATTTACACATGTTTGTGTGCATATACGTGTACGTATACGATTAACATTGCATGTGTATGTGTAATTGTGTCGGTGTAGATGTGCGCGTACCGTACACGCAGAACAGGAAGTCAGAAGCGTGCGCGCCATTCTTACAATTATTCAAAAATTCAAAAACACTACCTTTTATAAATAAACAAAAAAAAGACGAATTTATTTCAAAATAAAACAAAAAAACACACTAATATTCTATAATTATAAAAATTATTTAATTCATAGAATAATTGAATGGATTTCAATACTCATTCGTAATTCCGAACAGCTACTTGATTTCCGTCTACAGGGTGTATACAACTGTATTTCAAGTGGCAGTTGGCTGTGCCTTTCTTACGTAGTGTCGTAGCTTAGTTCGGTCACTTAAAAATACAAATGTAATAAATTATGAACCAAGTTACGATAACGATACTACGTATAAGTAAGAAATATTTTTGTACACTCCGTTATTAATGCTGTCATTTTTATCAATCGCTTCTTAATCAAGAATTTACTATTTTCCAACGTATTTTCCCCACTAAAAAAATTAAAAATGTATAGTCTACCTTTAATTTAGACAAGTTTTTGAGTCTATAGTAAAATACTTGTGGGAAATATTAACGGAGAAAATTATGTACGAATAAGAATAGTTTAGCTTTTAGTGCACATTTTCGTGGATATTTCGGTAAATTAAACCAAATACTAACTCGCTAGAAGTGGCTTTTTCGTCTCCATAAGAATAAAGCACATCTCAGAGATGCTTCCAAAATATAAAAGAATTTTGATGAATAATTATATTATAGTCGTCGCCAAATAACTTTGATCTCCGGTCGCCATCAAGAAACGTAAGAACTTACAAGGAGAGGTCACGGCCTCGGAAATGAAGTTTGGAACGAGCTTTTGCAAACTTGTAGTATACCTTTAGGTTAACAACATATTAAAAAACTAAAGCGCAATGGCCAGCCAATCTTGCTTTTAAAGTTTTTTGCGTTCATTTAGTATTACTAAGATACTCGTTTAATTGTGATATGAGATAGCACAAAAATAGACCAAAAATTATAAGCATGCATTTGACTAATGTAGTATTGTTCTGTTTCGTTCTTCGCGCTCAAAATATTTAACAAATTAATTACAAATTGTCTTCCAGACATTTGGCAAGTAACAGTAAAAAACTATAGCTCAAATCCAGTAAAAAGTTCAGAAACTTCAATACTTTGACAAATATAGTTCATATCTACATCCGTGTTCAGTTTTACAACTACAGAGAGAACGACAAAATAATGTTTACCTATCTTTGTCATGTGAAACGTATTAAAAAAGGATGACCGCGTAACGTGTTATCTCAAGACAGTAGTTTTTATTGGCATCTTTGTCTAACTGCTTAAATTTATAGTGGGATTTCTTTTAAATGACAATTACTAGTTCACTCGTTAGTTTTCGAAGATTAAAGTTAATTGGCAACGACTATACTGTTTATAGAGGATGTACAACGCTATTTCGTGGTTGGCCATGTATTTGGTTACGTAGCTTAGTTCGACCATTTGTTTCCACATCACAAACATAGTAAAGTATGAACCAATCTACGGACCTACGTAACCAAAGGCATAGCCAACTGCTAGGTGGAATAACGTTGTAAAAGAGTATAAATTATGTTATATTTCTTAGCTTTTGTATCTAGGAATCGTCCAGGTACCGTATTGATAATGTAATTACTTTGCTTCTCTTTCCAGAAAGACAGCACGTCTCAGAGATGTTTCCAAAATATCCGAGTCAAGAGTCAAGGCCAAGAAATCGTCACTTTTTATAATGTTAATACAACCCTTTTCTTCTTCCCCTACCTGACTTTGCAAAATCTTCCCTTATATAAATTTACTTAATCGTGGATTTACAGACTTTCAAGTGGGGGTCTATCGTTAGCTCGATTTAAGTCAAGGCCAAGAAAAATAGCGCTTAGGAGCCTAATCGAATCAACTGAGGTATACAGGATTATTCAGCTATGGCGAAAAGTTCTTATGGCAACTCCCATTATTTGGCAATTCGAAAAATGTTTCAAGGACTAATAAGAGGGTGCCTGCAGATCATTTTAGCAAAGTTAGAACCTCGTAGCTCATTTGGACGACTTAGAATGACTCGAGGATCCTTCCAACATTGTTTTTTTTTTATTTTCCCCATTCTTTTCTAGAACAGATGGGAATGTTTCGCATTTTTCCTAGAATCGAATGGAGAAAAACGAAAAATCACTGTTGAGAGGGTCTACGAGTAATTCTTAGTTTTTTTGTGTGTTTAACTCGTTTTTGAAAATCGCGACCTTATTCAAAACAAGCGTTTTTTAACTAACTTTCAAATGAGCTACAAGGTTCTAATGTTGCTCAAATGATCTAAAGGGACCCTCTTATAAATAAATCCTTGAAATATTTTATGAATCGCCAAATAATTGGGAGTTACCATAAGAACTTTTCGCCGTAGATGAATGATCCTGTATACGAAAGGGCCAAAATTATCAAGAAACAATTGATTGTTTAATGTAACTACGGCCAAAAGTTTGAGAACTTCGAATTACACAATTCTTTCCAGTAAAATCATGTAAATACCTCATTTATAGTGCACTTATTTTACATTTCTCTGTAGAAATAAGAGATGCTTTCAAAATATTTGAGAAATTTGATCTGTAAGGGCCAAGAAATCGCTAAAATCACAGATTATGTCACTGTTTATTATATAAATCAAACCTTTCTGAGATTTACTCATATACTTTTGAGAAATAGATTTGATTGCATACATAGTACCGGTGTGCTGGCCAAATAAAATTACATTTTTGTATCTTGGAATTACACAATAGGATCATGTATTTGCTTTTCTTTATAAAAACACAATGTGTCTCAGAAATATCTGAGAAATTCAATGAACAAGAGCCGAAAAATCACCAAAATACTAAACTAAAGTATGAATAAATGTCTCGACCTTTGCATTGTTGACTTGTACAACTTCTTCCCAAGCGAGTCATTCAAATGCAGCCCTTTCTGAGGCGTATTTCGCCGCACAAGAAACCTTTAAAGTTGATTTTAAATTCTACAACCAACAAATAACTTATCGGTAATAGAATAATCGCTGTCCAGACATTGTAAACTTGAACTTAAAATCGCTACATAATCCGTATGACTTCCTTTCCAGTGTGATTATCGTTTTTCTAGTATTACAATATTCTTCGTACTTGTATTCAAATCAACATGACCGTATCCATACATAATACATGTTAATAGAATCAAATAACTTCTATGTATAATGTGAATCCAATCAAGTAATTTAATCCGGTTAAGACAAATTGTAATGGAATATCATCGGATGAAATCTAACAACAATAAACAAAATTTCTGTAATCTAGAACGGATGCGGTTAATTCGGTGAGTGGGTGAATGGTGCGAAATTTCGGTGATATTCCCTCCAATTTAGGTCGAATCTTTCGATTAATTTTTAAGTAGTACACATTTATTTTAAACATAATCCAAACATACACTTTACTTAAAATTAGTCAATAATTGATAAATTGATGATAATAAAATATTAAAACATAATTAATTGAGTAAAAATAATAAGTTATAATTTAATTATTGTACAATAAATGGATATAAACTGCAATAAACAATAACATTCCTTTTTCGCTTCAATAGCACTCTATTCTCTATCTATTTTAATAGAATCTAAACTGTGATATAAAGTTGGATAACAAAATATCTAATACCGAATTTTGATGGATCAATTAACAAATTCAAAGGCACAAATATGAACATTTCAAAAACAAGAATACAAATATTTACATTATAACACAAAACAAATGTTTCATTTTTTTTAGTCGATACAAATTGGCACTATTTATTGTTCCCCGAAATAGAAAACCTAATAAAAACAAGCACAATGAGCAAACTGGAAGATTTTCAATGACTGACTAGAAAACTATCTTTTATGTTTGTGTGTGTGTGTATGTATGTAAATTGTATATCTTGAAATGCAATGGAAAATTTGGTGACTAGTGTGATAAAAAAGGCTTAAAAATGTTCATAGTGCTTATCTTTTCCTGTATATTTCTCTATTTATGCTAAAATGATCAAATGACAAAGAAAATGCATTAAACTAAGATCTATGATTAGTTCATATTAATGTTTCATTTAAAATTCATGAGCAATATGTTGGTTCGTCGAGTCTTTATCAACTCAAAAACTCAGATCTTTTATTTTTCTTGATTTTACGTTTTAAGTTTTTTTGAAATTAATGAGCATTAGAAAATTTACAATAAAAACTAAATTTCCTGTATAATATCGAATAATAATAATAAT
This sequence comes from Mylabris variabilis, assembly GCA_037464815.1. NCBI lineage: Eukaryota > Metazoa > Arthropoda > Insecta > Coleoptera > Meloidae > Mylabris > Mylabris variabilis. The sequence continues at coordinate 30,796 of JAZBGW010000217.1, forward strand.
TAATAATAAGGCACTTTATTACATGACTTTACTAGTTGTAGAAAGTCGTCAATGTAATTGATTTTTATTTATTTTTTTTTTTGTAGAAATTCGGATGAAATCCTAAAGAGGTCTTGTGAAATTCGCTGGGAACATCCCTTTATCGCCTGTACCTTCTTTGATGCCCATCAGCCAACCTTCTTCCTGCAAATTACAAGAATTTCAATTATAATTTTTTTTATGTTAATAATATAGGGTGACCATTTTTTTAGCAGTCCAATCCGGGACATTACCCCCCTCAACAAAGAACACTAATTTTTTTTTCAAAAAATATACCGGATGGAACACTCAACTGTTCCTAGTTTTTATGGTAACTCCTGCTATTTGATGAGCGAATAATATTTCAAGCATTTGTAGGGGTCCTTGAAGATAGCTTTACCAAAATTAGAGCCTCGTAGCTCATTTGGAAGGAGGTCAAAAAACGCTCGATTCTGCGGTCACGATTTGCAAACACTGGCCACGTACTTAAAATGACTCACAATGATTCGAGGATCCTCCTAACTTTGACTCTCTTTTTTTTCGTTTTTCTGCAATGTACTCTGGAGCAGGTGAAAATGTTTCGCATTTCCTCGTAATGTTATGGAGAAAAACAAAAAAAAATCAATCTTCAAGTTTAAAGTCATTCTTAGTAGTTCTACGTGTTTAGCTCGCTCTTTGACCAAATTAATTGCTAATTCCGGAACGTTTTTCGGGACGCCTATCGATGCACGACGCAAGACTTGAATCCGGAACTGTTCCGTAAAATCCGGAACAAATGGTCACCCGATAATAATAAGACAAATACCTGTTCTTCTGGATCATCGTATTCTACAACTTGTATAATTTCACCGACATCAAATGATAATTCATCAACATCCTCTCTATTGTATTTATAAGTGGCTTTAACGCGATACAGTACACCTGGTGGTAGATTATCAGTACTTGCACCTGAAAATTGACACAAATTGTTATGTAATCGTAATAAATAACAAGATTATGAATTTTAGATGGTGTTAAAAAGCTTTTTACAACAATAACTACTCACCAACTGGAATATCGTACAATTCTTCAACTTTCCTATTATTGACTGCTGTATTCGTATTACTATTATTATTATTATTAGTAGTAGTAGTAGTAGTACTAGTATCAATAGTATCATTAGTTTTAGTTATTGTATTAGGCGTTTCTGATGATGGTGTTTTAACAGCAGCACTACTATCGGGAGTTGAAGCGCCGTTAATTTCGGCTTTTTGTGTTGGCGTTGTAGGTGTAACAGGAGGACTAGTTGATCGTATCTGATCATTTTTGGTAGGTGTTGTAGGTTCTTGTTCTTGTTGCTTATCATTAACCTGTTCTGTTGTTGTTGTCTCATTTTTAATACTAGTTTGAGATTGTGTCAGTTCATCGGTTGTTGCTGGAAAAACACAAAAAAAACACACGCCAAATTCAAACAAAACAGAAAACAAAATTCGGTTAATTTATTATTATCAAAAAAAAAATGCCAACATTGATTAAATTATAATAAACTTACGATGAGTTGAATTAATTGTTGAAATATTATTGTTGATCAATGGTGTTGGTGTTGTTGATGGTGTTGTCTTATTTTGTATAGATCTCGGTAGACTGGCACCATTTGTTTTTTTCACACTATATGAACCACGTTGACTATCAGTTGCTAATTTATCAACAATCGCCTCTAATTCACCAAAAACTTTTGCTGTTTCTGTATGGAAGACATGTTCAGCATTAAATAATGATTGTAGATTTGTTACAAGGAATAATATTCTTGAATCGTATAATGCTGGTAATTCATCATGTAATTCTGAATTTAACATTTCATATGTACGTTTAGCCTCTTCTAATTGTTCACGACCTTTTGCTATTTTTGCTTCATCACGCTTCTTCATATTTGTTTGTAATGCTTGAAAACTGTGCCGTTGACCATCATAATCCACTAATTTTCTGCCGCGCTTATCGATCTTTTTCTAAAATTTTATAACAAAATTAATACACATGTACATACAAGGTGTTTTATTTTTGATGGTATTTAAGAACATCTCATGTAAGCAGTGATATGACAAATTAACTGATAACAAATTTTTTGTTACATTCCTTTGTTTTCGAGTTATTTTTTTTTTATATTTCAGGATTTTAAAAATGATTTGTATCTTGAGTATTTAAAGAAAAATGAAATATATTTTCGGCATTACAGATAGCTTCTTAAGCAGATTTGACCTATCAAATTCAACTTTGAGTAAGCCTTGCGGTTTTCGAATTATAACACAAACTTATGATTTTTAAATGACAACTATTGTGCTCAATAAAATTACTTATACTGGGTGATTCAAATAAAACGAAAAGTTCTTATGGCAGCTCTTACTATAATTTAATTCAATGATTTGTAGACTGGTACCTGGTGATCATTTTAGCAAAATTAGAGCCTCGTAGCTCATTTC
>JAZBGW010000218.1:0-11357 GCA_037464815.1 Mylabris variabilis
GTTAACTTAACAACGCTATTATAGACGCAAAATAGAAAAAAAAAACTTAAATTCATCTTTTTGATATTTTTCCACTTTTTATTCAAAAACTATACACCAGATTTTTTTGTAAATAAAGTTTAGACTGATATTAAGCACTGATAATTTTCTTAACATTTTTGAACTCAGTAACGTTCAACCTTAACATTTTGCCCGATCACTTTTAACCCACCCGTTATAAGTGATGCTTAACTTCATCAAAATTGGTAGATTAGTTGCGTCATTAACATACAAACACATACACATACAACCCCGAACCTTCACCCTTAAGTATACCGTCTTAATAAGAAAACACCCTTGATTAATCTCATGTTGTACATACCCTTCTATTCGTCCTGAAGGCATGCTATTAAAATGATGTAATTATCTCTCGTTTAGATTAAAGATTTAACCCTGTATATGCAGTATATAAAGGAATTTTCTATAAATTTGTTTAGTAAACAAATATGATGGATTAGATCAAATCGAATAAATGTAACTCCAACTTGCATCACCCTTTAATTGAATTATACCGGGTGATTCACCTAAAACGAAGAGTTCTTATGGCAACTCCCATTATTTGGCGAGCGAATCGAAAAATATTTCAAGGATTTACAGGAGGGTATCTAGGGAACATTTTAACAAAACTAGAACCTTGTAGCTCATTTGGAATCTGATTTAAAAATGCTCGTTTCTGAGGATGTTGCTATTTTCAAAAACGAGATAAACGCGCAAATCGATTAAGAATGACTCGAGGATTGTCCCAACAATGTTTTTTTTTCGTTTTTCTCAATTTCATTCTGAAACAAGTGGGAATGTTTCGCATTTCTTCTAGAATGCAATGGAGAAAAGGGGGAAAAATTAATGATGGGAAGATCCTTGAGTTATTCTAAGTCGTTTTGCTTGTTGTTTGGTTAGTTTTTGAAAATTGCGACCTTATCCAAAACGAGCGGTTTTTGACCAACTTGCAAATGAGCCACGAGATTCTAATTTTGTTAAAATGGTCTCCGGGTACCACTCTACAAATCTTTGAAATATTTTTTGAATCGCTTGACAAATAATGGGAGTTACCATAAGAACTTTTAATTTTAGGTAAATCACCCGGTATACTTAACAAACAAACAAACAAATAAATAAGCGACCACAACACAACCCAGTGAATCATTTGGAAACTAAATTGAACTAAAATGAAATGTTTCAATTTAAAACATCGACACAAATCAATTAATAAACAATTTTAAAATAAACGCACATACATTGAATTAATTGATTCGATTTACAAGTTCGATAAAAAAAAGAGTTAAGTGGGCCAAGTTGTGTTCGTTCCAGTATACATTTTTAATAAAATGTACCGTTTCGAATTCTATTTCTAAATATACTAAAGAAGATACATTTTTATTGAATGAAATCAATCGATCGAGGAAACGGAAATAACAGTTGGATCTAGTTTAAAATATATTCTCATCTATGTACATATGTTTAATGATTGGATCGTATGAAAATTTACCAGTGTCTTCCAGTTCTTTTATTATTTTTCTTGTTTATACAATGAATAAAGTGGAACACCAGGCCGCAAGAAGAACCGTGGCAGATGCTACTTTGGCTACCTTTGCTTCTTCTTTTTTTTTGAATTTATTTATTTATTTACTTATAATATTTTTTTATTTTATAAATTCATTTGGTTTCCTTCCTTCGATGCTTAACATTGTATATAGTAAAACGAGTTTTAATCGATTATCATGTTCACCACGTAGTTGTTTATTATCAACATGAGACAGGTCCGTTTCCGTTATATTGTAGACATTGGCCGATAAACGTGTAACAGGTCTCTGTCTCTTTGGCACAATGAACGACATATTACAAAAGATTTTCAACGATACCTAATATTGAAAAAAATTCTATACTGATCCATAAAATCAAAGAGTATCCGTTAGTAGCGTTAATATTAATCCATTAACGCCCAAAATAATTTTTTCCTGAAAAATGATGATTTAAAACAAAATTTTGCTTTGGTTTTTGAGAAAAATGGTGATCTATAAATAGATCATTGGGCGTTAGAATTCGCAGTTTTAAAGTTATTAGAAACAATAAATATACCTAAATTCACCTAAAACCAAGAGTTCTTATGGCAACTCCCATTATTTCGCAAGCGATTCGAAAAATATTTCAAGGATTTGTAGTAGCTGGAGATCATTTTAGCAAAATTAGAATCTCGTAGCTCATTTGGCAATTGGATGAAATATGCTCCATTTCCACGATGACGCGATTCTCAACAACTAGCCAAAAACTGGTAGTAGTAACTTGAAAATTCTCGCAACATTTTTTCGTCGTTCTCCATTTTATTCTAAAACAGGTGGAAATGTTTAGTATTTTTTCCTAGAATGCAATCGAGAAGTACGAAACAAATTATTGGTAGGAGAATCTTCGGGTCATTCTAAGTCGTTTTGCGTGTTTAGCTCGTTTTTTTAAAATTGCAACAGTGTCTAAAACGAGCGTTATTTGAACAACTTCCAAATGAACTACAAGGTTCTAATTTTACTTAAGCAATCTGCAAGGACTACTCTCTAAATCCTTGAATTGTTTTTCAAATCGCTTGCCAAATAATGGGAGTTGTCATAAAATCTTTTCATTTTAGGTCAATCACCCGGTATACAGGGATGCATCGAAAGATAAATAAACTTCCGATAGTAAGCTTTAAATTTGGTTTTTGCTTTGGACAGAACGCATAATCGTCAAAGTTTTATTACAGCAACAACCAGAGATATTGAGAGCATTTTAGTTAAAAAAAGTCAAAATGGAATTGAATCTAGTGGCATTCTTAGTAACACTGAAGAATTAATATCAAAAAACGATTTAAAGTGAATAAGGCCCGGTTTTTCTTCCCCTACTTAAGCTCCACTTAACAAGACCTTGCCTTATATCGAGCTAACGGTAAGTTTACCTATATTTAGATAGGCGTGCGTCCATGTAGAAGACCCCACTGTGATCAAAGAACGCTCGTTTCAATACCGATTTTCAAAAACTTGCTAAACGCATAAAATGATTTAGAGCGACTCAAGGTGCTTTCCAACATTAAGTTTTTCTCATACTTCTCCAATGCATTCTGGAACAGGTGGAAATGTTTCGCGAAAAAAGTCAATGTTGAGAGGGACTTCGAGTCATTTTCAGTCGTTTTACGTGTTTAATTCGTTTTTGAAAATCACGACATTCGCCAAAAGTGCCAAAACAAGTGCCTTTGACAAACTTTCAAATGATTTACGAGGTTCTAATTTTGCTAAAACGGTCGCCTGAGACTATCATATAAATCCTTAAAATGTCTTTCGAATCGCTTGTCAGCTAATGGGAGTTTCAGGGTCTCGACCATATTTACAGGGTTATTCACGTATGACACAAAGTTCTTATGGCAACTCCCATTATTTGTCGAGTGATTCGAAAAATATTCCAAGGATTTTTACAATAGTCCCTGGAGATCATTTTAACAAAATTAAAACCTCGTAGCTAATTCGGAGTTGCTCAGAAAACGCTCGTTTTTAACAATGTCGCGATTTTCATAAACGAGTTAAGCGGCCTACACACACGCCAATTTTTAGGGACGATTTGTAAAGAAATAGAGTGGGGGCCCCGCTTTTTTAATTGCACCCAATTTACTCCCACTCTATTTCCCCTACAAATCGTCCCTAAAAATTGGCGTGTGTGTAGGCCGCTTTAAACGCCCAAGTTGATTTAGAATGACTCGGAGACCCTCCTAACATTGATTTTTTCGTTTTTGTCCATTTTCTTCTAGAACAGGTAGAAATGTTTTTAATTTTTTTTTCAGAATGCAATGTGAAAAACGAAAAAGTTAAGTTAAGTTGGGAGGGGGGGCTCTCTGAGTCATTCTTAGTCGTTTGGGGCGTTTAACTCATTTTTGAAAATTGTGACCCTCTCCAAAACGAGTATTTTCTGACCAACCTCGAAATGAGCTAAGAGATTCTAATCTTGCTAAATCAAGCTCCAGGTAGCCCCCTAAAGATCCTTAATTTTGGTTTTAAAACGCTCATAAAAAAATAAGAGCTGCTATAAAAACGTTTCGTCGTATGTACGTGAATAGCTCTGTAGATAATATTAAGCTCTGAGGTTATAAATGGCGGAATCTCACAAGCGGACGATTTATATCAATATTACCGTGGTTTGTCCCTTAAATTTAATGTATATAGAATGCGGAAGCTGTACCAATCTTTATTGGCGAGATAATAATGCCAACATATAAATTTTGTGATAAAAATTTTTGAAAATAAACCTAAATTATTACTGTAACTGTTTTTCAGTTTTAATATCTTTTAGTAAATCAGTCCGGGTTTTTTTTCTTTTATTAATAATAATTTCAAGTATTGAAAAATTAATTTCCCGACTTGACCCACTTCTTCTTATTGCACACATACAGATACGTACATACAGAAAGTATTCACTTTAAGATTTTTATTTTGACATCATTTCCTTTTTGCCTTTTTTTAATAAAAGAAAGACTTGGACTTTTACATGCATTTCTATTTTATATTAAACATATGCTGACATTTCAAAGAAAATGATAATGAATGATAAAACATTTCACTCCATTAATGGAAGAAATTATTAACAAAAAAATAATAATAACAGTAATAACCTTCGAAAACCTGTTACAGAGTCATTGGTATTTTTTTTTAATAATCAAAAATCGCAACTTTTACGAAATATTTTTACATTAGTACACTTATAACGAAGATAAATTTGATTCCTTGGAATTTCTGAAAGGCATTAGAGATTTTTTAAGTGACGATTATCAATCGTTTATTTGGTAATTTCAATCTAAATATTGATGTATTGTAAAATTTATAATCGAAACTAAAATAAACTGTCATAAGAAACACGAAAAGGTCATTTAGTTGGAGCAAAAAATCAATTAAACAAACGTAAATAGACATGTTAATTGATATGATAACAAACGAATGAGTAAATAAAAATGAAGGTGACGAAATAAAAAATAGGTAAACTTAACGGATTTCCATCGAAATCATGGGAAATTTGTAGGAAAATTCGACCATTATAACTACAATAAAATGAATCCGACGACTTGACTCACCATTGAGTCAAATTATCTAAAAGAAAAGTGGAAAGTGGTAATCTCTGTTATATATCAAAGGACAACGTAATCTTATTTGTTTAAAGACAGATTTTATTTAGCGTCGCGACGCTGCTATAAACGACGCTTCATTATAACCTGTTTCAAGATCAAAGCAATCAAATTCTAATCAAAAACAAAAATTAACTCAAGTGAAACTTTATCTTCAAAAGTGAATGGATACATAACAATTTTCGACATGAATGAAAATAGACGACGGGGGGGCAAAAAAATTAGCTTTTTTTGGAGCTTTCTCCGGCGATTTGCCAGGAAAAGACCACACCACAAGTTGGGAAAAGTGATGAGAGATGAGGCAATGACCTCGCTTAGTAATTTTTCCTATTCGTTTTTCTTTCTATTTACAAAATTATTCTAAACTAGAATAATAAAAAAAAGAGGAACTTAAACTGTTCTCGGCAATTAACAGTAATAATTAATAAAATTATAAATAAATTAATAATTAAACAAGAACTGGTATTTTAATGTTGAAGAATATTATAAAACAGGTTGCGTAACAATAAGAACTGTTAGATTTAATTGCACACTTTCTAAGCGGTTTTTATCGTTTACAAATGAGAGTTTCTAGAAATTGACCAATTTTTTGGATATACGACCCTTAATGGAAGCGTTGCATTATGCAAATCTGTACTGTAATCCAACGCATTACATTACAGTAGTGTTGAGAATTTTATAATTCGTACAATTATTGCTTGAAAACGCAACAACTTTAATAGTAAACAACCTTGGCAGTTAAAAAACGATACAATCGATTACAAGGCAAACGTGGAAATTTCCTCTTTTTAAAAGAAAATTTTGCGAAATTCAATGTGAGAAGGGCAAGAATCAGAGCATCAATCACTCCGGTTGCAACTAATTATACTGGAGTGGGATGTGATCAATGGAAATCTAATTTAATAAATTTTCCTTTCATCTCTCCACGTACACATCCGTCTATCTCTCAATTTAATTATTAATAAATAAATCATCATTGTGTAACAAATTAAAATTGTTGTTGATCAGTTCGAATGATTCCGAAACGGAATTGTACAGAAGAATTGATTTGAAAAACAACAAAAAATCTTAAGGGGAAGCTGCAGTCCGGATTCTGTTCGATGTACGAAAAAGTGATATATTTTTTTTAATTATCGATTCTCGCTTGTTTTCTGTAATCGCCGTAGACCGGTTTCACGAAGGTGTTTTCAGTTTTGGCAAATTTTCAGTAAATTCAAAAGTGCAGAAAAAATGTCGGAGCATGTCAAATTTTTTTTAAATCACGCCATTTCTACAATTTTAAGGATATAAAAAATCGTACAGCAGCTTGTTTGACAGTTTATTCATAGGCGGAGGGCAGATGGTTTCCGAAAAATCCAATTTTAGAAAACTGAATAAGTTAGAAAATTTTCTTTAATTTTGTTTCAATAACTTTTTGATTCTCCAAAATTGTACTTTTCGGAAACCATCTGCCATCCGCCCATGAATAAACTTTCAAACAAGCTGCTGTACAATTTTTTATATCTTTAAAATTGTAGAAATTGCGTGACTTTAAAAAAAATCGACAAGCTCCGACAGTTTCCTCTGCACTTTTCAATTTAGTAAAAAATTTTCAAAATTAAAAAGTCCTGTAGTTGCACCGTGAAACGCCCAATTCACAGCTGATTACAGCGTTTAAATATCTCAGAAAACAAACAAAAAATCGATGATTAAAGAAAATATTGTCACTTTTCCGGGCATCGAACAGTGGCCGGACTCGAGCATCCCCTTAAGACTAGAAACTTATAGAATATCGTTAATTATTTGATATTTTCAATGAATCTGGGCTAGAGTTTTCTTTTTTACAATAAAACGAAGGGAAACAGAAAGTAGAAATTTGAAAGTAATAATTAATGAAGCGTCTATTTTTTTTATTTTGTGTGTTGCCTTCACAAACTTCAATTCAAACATCTGTTGTGATATTTTAATTATTTTCTAACGTTTTTTTAATCTCACACCATTCCCTATTTCTAGTCGAAACTATTTTTAGATCTTTTTATTTATTTCAATTCTTTTTTTATAATTCGAGTTCATTTAAATAAATTCAACTCTTATGTAATCTCATCATGAGTTGATGAAAAATTGAGTAATTTTGGGGAATTTTGGATTTTTTTTTTTAATGAAGCAATAAAATTTTTTGAATGCAGTCATCAGATGATGACTCAACTAAACGAATATGTTTTGTAGTAAAATCGATTTCGAAGAGAGAAATGGGGTGTTTTGTCTTGAGAAAAACACCCTAATTTCCATGAAAAACGACTATTATGTTTCAGTGAGTCATTTTGGGGAGACTAAATTTTAATTGCCAAAGATTTGTAAGAAGGTACCCATTTTAATAAATTTTATACAATTATCATAGATCACCCCTAACTACTAACAAGATGTGATTCATTGTAAATCATTATAAAGCTACTATTCGGTAATCAATAATTAAAATTACTGTTCTTCTTCCGGAATTTGTTTGTTTTCTATTTTCATGAGTTCGATGAAGGGGTAGTTAAAAATACCAACAAAAAAAGTATCTGACAAAAAAACATAAATAAGCTTAGACTATAAATCTGCTTTAGATTATCGCGCGACTATCGTCAGCACACGCCGTAGACGTACGTAATTCGATTTAGCTACAATAAATAAATACTTGATTTCGTATGTTTCTTCTCCTTTTATTCATGTAATCTATCAACAATTCCACCCCACATGCTGCGCCTGTTGAAAGTTACAAGTATCATAGTTTTAAGCAGTGACGTCAATGGTACCGTACGGTATAAATTGTCCGACGCTGTGTTATAAATATTGTCGACCAATTTTGTACTAAAGTTACCCCTTTATTTCCAACAAATATGATAAACAAAAGGAACAATACAAACCACTTTTTTTTCACTGACTACAGGATAAGTATTTTAAGAAAATTTACCACTTCGTTTCTCTCACATACTTGAAACTATTCTGAAAGGTGTAGACTTGAGGAATTCTAAGAATACCTAAAAGAAAATCTACTGTTTTCATTAAATATACTTTCCATTTATTTTTCATGATCAACTCCAACTGTTTTGTTGTTTTTCTCTCCCTACTTTTTAATGAGAGTTTGTGGGAATTCGGGCAGTCATATACAGATTTTCTACAAACCAACTTTTTTTTGTTAAAGGGAAAACAAACAATCAACTTTTTCCTAACAAAAAAAAAATGTTATATCGTTGTTTGTTGTTGTTATTGTAACTATTATTAAACAGTTTCAAATCCTTGACTTTTTAATTTCCTCAACAATTCTGTTGTATTTTATACCGACTAATAAAACTCTTGTAGTTCCATAATTAGAAAATGTGTCATCAACTTTGTGAACTACCGGTTCGTGAAATCATCTATTCAATGTAAAAGAAAAAAATTAAAGTCTATGTCAATAATAGTAAAACAAAAAAAATATATTACAACTATCAATCGATTATATCAAGAAAACACTCAACACCTGGCACAAGGTATTTGCAGATGATGCAGATCGCCTGAATAGCACATTTATGATTCTCTTACACGTGAAAAACACCTACCAATCGATTGTTAAATAATAAACTTATAGATTTTTAGAAACTATTATAACAAGGTGTATTTGAATTCCCTACCAATATCCAGGCCAAGTGTAAGGCCCGAAAAACTAAGCCGATTTGCATCATAAACTAGGAATTCGATAAAATTGCAATAGGCTGGTACTTGACCAGCGAATATCAAATAATAATTGCAATTTTGGTCAATTTCTTAATCCTCAAAATATGCTTATTGTACTCTATTCTACATATCTATGGATTGTGGTATTTGAGTATAGTAAGGTAATTCAATTACACCCTGTATGGATCGTCTGAAGTACACATATTTGGTGGTACCTACACGTAAAAGACAGATGTCAAACGTTTATTTCAAAAAAAAGGAAAAAAGACTCAACACCTGATAGCAGGGGGTATTTGCAGATACGATATAGACCACCCTAATTGCACATTTCCGATTCTACTAGACCGGAAGCACATATGTCAGTTGATTTTTAAACGAAACAAGAAGCTTAACACCTGGTAGATGGAATTTGGAGACGATATAGATTGCGTGAATTGAACCGTTCCCATTCTTTAACAAGACGAAATTTATTGTTACATTATTTCTACGTATTGCTAACAATTTTTTTTGTGTGTGCAAATTCTTCTATTTCTTAAAAAGGTCTAACAGGAATAATACATAAGCAATATCCGACAGGTAGGCGTGCTATAAAAAATTCATCCTCAAGAATTGTGGTAGTGGTATTCGTTGGGAGAAAATAAGAACAACAATACGATGAATTTTCTTTTTAAAATTATGATATTGTCGTGACAATTGTGGAGACTGTATTTCCAACAAACAGTTTCTCTCTATCTTTTACAGAGCTGGTAGTTTTTCTAAGTAGATTTGGCAAACATCGGTCTTGTCCTTCTGTACTGCTTGCATATGAGTTAGAAAGAGATAGAGACGCAATAGATGATCAGGCAATTAAAAAAAGCCTAGTTCTTCATCACTCATCACCGACTTAAGCTCGCTTTAATAAAACCTTGCCTTCCATTGGGCTTACACACATTTGGGTGAGCTCCCATCTATGTGCAGGTCCTCGCCCAAATGTCGGTAGATCCACGCGTAAGTCGATTTAAGAGAAGGTCTAGTTAAGAAGAGCTTAAGTGGGGAAAAAATAGCCAGACCTTAGTCTTTCGACCAAACAGACCACTTTCTTTAGAACCAAAAATTTATCTACTTCGAATTTTACAATTTTTCCTTTAAAAGACACGAACAACCAGATGTTGAGAATTTGGTATCTTTGTTGCACAGTATAAGAATTGCTTGAGGAACATCCCTTCTAGATGTATCAGATAAAGAAGGGACTATTTGCAAGATATCGTTATTCAAAAATGTTACCTCTACCCCTATGAAATAAGCTCATTTGTTAAATATTTGGTAACTCAAAGAAATCACCAAATACAGGGTCTTTCACGTAAATATGGCCAGTGGCAATAGCTCTTTCATTTATCAACAAAATCTTTCTAATCAAGGGATTCTTTTCCCTTGGAACCATACATTTTTAAAGTTAGATAAGACGTAGTAAATTGGAAGAAATACCCAAATCTCAACAACTCACACTTTAATAAAATAAAGACCAAGTTTAATTTTTAAAATTTTCAATGGTCAATTTCTCAAGAATATTCTAAAAAAAAAAAATAACCATCCGGAGAAAGACAGAGAGGGGGGAGTATTGAATAACAGAAACATCTGGTGTGTATCGAATTGACAGAATTTGGTGCTTCTTCCAATTTACAACGTTTTGTCTAGCTTTTAGTATTTATGGTTCCAAGGGAAAAGAGTCCCCTGACCTAGATACATGAAACAGATCAGTTACCCCTCAGATATTAACAAATTTTAAATCATTTTCTTGTAAAGAAGAGTTAATTTTTCAAAAGGAAAATATTATTTTTGTATTTAGTCCACTATAGATTTTTACAAGCATCCATTTTTTATGGAATACTGTGCAAGTTCTAAAAGTTGACAGTTTGTAAAAATCAGTTGATTTTATTGATAAATGAAAGAGTTATTGCCACTGACCATATTTACATAAAAAGGGCTGTATTTCACGAATAACATTATCTTGGGATAGTTTCTTCTTTATCTGACGCATTTTTTGAGGAGTATTTCATGTGCTTATGAAAAAAATACCAAATTTTAAACATTTTTTTGTTCACAGTCAGAATTGTAAAATCTGGAGTAAATCTTTTTGTATAAAAAAAGGTGGGTAGTAGTATAGTAAGCGCCATCATTTCTAATTTTTGGATAACCTATTTCCTCTCTATCTCTTTCTATCTTACATGCAAGAAGAATAGAGGGGCAGGTCCGATATTTTCCAAATGTACCCATTTCAGTGCCCAGTGCTGTATATCATTACAATTTTGAAATCGTAATGCCACTGAAAACTTTTTCTTCATACATACTGCTTTTGTTTAATTCAAATAGAATTGTAGTATAACAAGAATTTTTTCTAAAGGATTAATTTCCAAACGTGAATTTTGTAAAAAACGGTAAATATTGGATTGAAGAGAGAAAGTACAACCAATAGAAGTCGTAAAATAGTCTAAAATCCAATTAAATCTACACAGAAAGTTCGTGTTTTGCCGTCTCT
>JAZBGW010000218.1:11433-33260 GCA_037464815.1 Mylabris variabilis
TTTATATGTTTTTATCTTGTTTTTTCTTCGCCTTCTTCATCAACATCTCTTTTTTTTATCATCAGCAAGACCATCCGGGTAATATAATTTCCATCTTCTATCGCTATAAATTACAGCACGTATCCTAAATTTACTTTCAACAGAACACACCTTCATTTTTCAACAATAAATCAACTTTGTAGATTTACAATTGAAATAAGAATCGTACTCTAAATTGGAAGAAAAATTAATATGGAATTGAATCGAAATTTGATTTATTTCCATTTAAAATGAAACATAAATTAAAAAAAAATCCCCAGATTTAATATAAAACAAAATAAATACGCGCATATAAAGCCCTTTTCATTCATTTTCTGCAATCAAACATAAAGAAAAGGTCGACAAGTGGTGCAAATACCACGAGGGGATTTAATCATCATAAAAACCTAGGATTTAGTCATTAAATCATTGAAAAATCTATTATAAAAAAAGAACCTATAATTTTGTTCCACTAATTCAAAGTTTACATGTTTAAAAATTATTTTTAGGTTCTGTTTCGTAGGAATTGTTAATCGTTATTCTTTTTTGGTTTAATTAAAAACTAATTACAACAATAATAATATTTATTAAACACAATAATTTGTTCTACCACATAAACCCTTGCCGGTACAAAATAGAATCTTTCTATTATCGTAAATTTTAATGTTAATAGGAAAATAAAGGGTAGGTAGGTATATTTTTTCGGGTAGAAAGGAGTATAAATTTAAACGAGCATCATAAGGGGATTAGGGTGTATGAATTATTAAAATGCTAAAGTGTGATCTTTAATCTACTACCACCATCGGTTCACCTTATACTGCACCAACACAAATTTGATCGACTAGACGCTAAAGTTCCCCGTGCACAGACCAGTCTTTCTTGTCGATTATCCGTAATGTGTATGGCGGAGAACTGTACAGTTTTATCGGTCGAGCCAGGATACCGTAACGATCAGATTTATCTGCAAAGTTTAAACTGTGCAGGTAAATCATTGTGAAGAATATCGATCACTGAACGACAGGGGGAACAAGGACGGGCACTAAAATTTAGTAGAGATGGTGGGAAAGCTGCCTGCTAAACGAACTGAACCGATTCTCGTCCAAAGAAAACAACTGTACAGACTGATCGTATCGATTTATCGTTTTATGTTGAGAAATAATGTTAATAACTGTTAAATATTTGCGCTAAATTCGTGTATATTTTGACAGATTTATCTGTTTTGTGGTTAATCAGTCACATAATTTAGGAAATTTGGCATTAAAACTGAAGAGAAAACTACCGTTGTCATCATTAAAACGAACAATAATTAATAATAATGAAGTAGGTCAAGTCATATTTGTTCTATTATATCAAATTTTGGCTTGTAGATTTAATAAAATTGTTACAATTCTATCAACAACATTATAAACTTCTTCAAGATATTTTAGATCTCTCTATTTTGTGGAAGATTTCCAGTTTTCTGTCCAACTTATTTGGAAACTAGATTAAAAAAGTCAAAGTTCATTCAAAGTGGTTTGAATTGTAGAAACGATTCGGTCAAGTTGAATTTGAATCACTATAATTTTTTTGTACTAGTTAAGTTAAAGTTTAAAGAGCAATTGCAATTCTTTTTTAAAGGATCTCTGGAGATTTGAATTTTTCTTTATTGTATAAAAACACGGCTAATTCACCGTTATAGAGCAAGTAATAAAAAAATACCGTCATTTGAAATTATTTGCTATTATTAAACACGAAACAACAAGTAAAAATACATTTCTTTTCCTTTTACATCAAATAGAATTATCACACAATCACAATAATAAAACAGAATAACAGTTAAAATCTGCAAATTTCTAAAAAATTCTAATCCACAAAAGATTTTCAACTTGAACTTAAATATAATTTAACAAATCAAGTTTAACCAACTTGACTTTAATTTAAAAAAAAAGTCTACAGTAGGAGGTATGTATATTAAAGATTTGGGTCAAGCATAAGATGGTTTAGTATATTTGCAATATGTTAAATTCTACAATAAAACGTAATTTTTTCTGCAATTTCCAAAGGTCAAAACGTAATAAATCTGACAAATTTATTGCACTGCCCTTTTTTTACAACTAGAGGGTTGTTAATACGAATTTATCGATTTCTTGTGAATTGTTTGTATTGTACAAAACTAGCTAGCTTTAATCTATACCGCTATATCTTTCGATTTATTGATTTGTTTATTTGGTAGCTCTATATAAATAAAATAATATTATTAATTCATGATTTAGGCTGATATTTTTTTTTGTCCGAACCGCCCCTAGTTACGCTACTGCTCAGACTGCTTTGAAATTATGTATTAATTATTGAAATTCTAATTAGATCTTATAACAATAAAGTTTATCATATTCATCATCAATTTATGACATTCATGTACTCTCATTGATAAGTACGGTACACTACATACAAGAACTGTGCGAGAAATTGTTTTTCTGCACTCGACATGTGCGTGTGAGCAGAACAAGCAAATATGAAATATACAAATATTTTAGTAGTTTCTTCAAAAATGATATAAATGATTATTTTTAAAGAAAGAAAAATCAAATCATGTTATTGACACGAGCCGCTCTTGATCTTTACAATAAAAATCACTTTTAAATAATCAATCCAAATCGATTATGATTGACTATACATTCGAAATATTTGTTAAACCTTTAGAATTTCTAAATAATATAAATCTAGAGTATCTGTACAAATAGATTTTAAACTTCCTTGATTTGTCGGAATATTTACAGTTTCCTGTCAGGAGATGGTAATATTTATTTAAAACTGAAAATATTGTATCAATTAATCAACAAGATAAATGTGAATGATAAACCGGAAAATTATATTAAAAAAAATTATGGAAATACTTGGCAAGAATCCATAACTATTAAAGAAATGGGTCAAGTTGTATACGTTTTACTATAATTTTTTCTAATTTATATTAAATTCCAAAACTTATATTGAATTCATATTTTATCGGAAAAATAATAGGAAAACAGTCATTTATCATTTGATGAAATATAGCATTAGTTTGACTAATAGCTGTAATAAACTTAATAAATTAATAAAGTTATGATTGAGGGTTGGCCATTTTCAATTCCTATTTGTACACCACACTCTAATTTATCGAAAACTACCACTATTTTATTTCCAATAAGAATAAAAACTATAAGGGTAAGTTGTTTGTATATATATTTATAGAAAAGTAGAAGTTTGTTGAACAATAAGATAATTTTTTAATTTATTTATGTTTTTAAGACGAACAACATCAATCAACTTGGTAAAACTTCCAACTTGTCTTTTTAAATTATTTCTTATCACACATTGACAAAAGTTTGTTACAATCTCATCATTGATTATGTCAACGTTATTTATTATTTTATTATAAATACTTTTAAGACATCAATTTATAAAAATAAATGTAGGAAATACCTGAAATGCTGTTCCTTTAAGTGTATTCTCATTACGTATAGTTGTATTTCCGGTCGGGATATCCTTCCACCTTAAAACACCCATCACAGCCTGTCTAACCCACCCTCTAGGTAACGTATTACGTTCTGTATCGGTTAACGTACGCATAAGGCCTTTTTTATCGGTAGAAAAACCCTACCAATTCACCCCACGTAAATTTAATATGTTCCAATAGTATCCAAGAAAACTATTTTTAAAAAAAAAACACTCTTAATTCAACTACATTACTGCAAACAATTTATAGAAATTTTAAGATTTCTAGACGAGTCGAATAGAAGAAAAAAAACCACCCTCAATACCTCCTCAACATTAGAAAGTAGAACGCAAACTGAGCGATTCGAGTTTGAGGACATTCTTGTATGCCATAAATTCGTATACCTTCTCTACCGATTACGTACCAACCAATCACCATACAGAATTCCACAATTCAAGACTTGTTCGATTCAGTTCGGATAATTTCGACGAATTTAAATCTAGTCTTTTTTGTTTTGTTTACTATAATCAACCCTTAAATTTGTAATTCGTCTTTCAACCATATAGTATAGGGGTAGTTTTCTAGACAGGTGTTTGAGAGATTATAGTGGGTAAAAGGAACAGAAATAGGGTGGCTATTTTCAATGATACACAACAACTGGCCAAGTTTCACCACATAATTTCCTAAGGGAGTTTTTATATGGATTATTGTGTATTGGAGTCGTTTTATCTAAAAATCTTGTTGGGATTTATATTGAATTTCATTCCCACGCTAATAAGATTCCATTCTAATTATCACTTTCATGTCGGTATTATAGAGGGGTAAATGTTTGAAAGAATAGAAAATGGGGAGAAAAAATTGACTACTAAATAGTTGAATCTGTTTCCTACCGGATATTGGACTGATAACAATTGTTGTAGACTACCTGACTTGCATTCTTTATTATTAAAGAGAAACGAAATGAAAAAATAACAACAATAACAACAGGTATTTCGGATTCGATTTTAAAGTTTTCAAATATTACAACCCTTGAAAGTTTATCGCCCCAACCGTGATCAATATTTTTATTACAAATTAAATAAATAACAATATTTGTAATAAAAAATATATAAATATACGTTAGTTCATTATACTTTAATAAAAATATTCAAGTATGAATCACAGCAATCGACTTCAAGTGTAGGTTGATCTTATGGAAAAATAAATTCATTATATTGAGTGGACGATGAAAGTCGTAATTATGTGCAAAAATCAACAAGGAAGAATACTATTCGTATTCTAAACTAGCAATTGTTTCCATCTTGATCGTTTTCTCTCTATTTGAATACACCGTTTACGCTAAATTGAGTGTCAAAGAATTCTTATTGGTCACTACCAACCACACATGCGCCCTGTATACATCTAGATTTATAGATTCGAAATGCTAATTTGTTCAGAATACCATTAATGTAACAATCTCGTCTCTTTAAACAGAACCGAATAGTAGACTTACACAAAGACATTTATAGACAATTGGCAAACAGATCTACCAACAAATAAGACTAAAAAAAAATGAAATGTTCCTACTATTGGCCTAGATGTGGTGTACATAATTTTTATGCTTTTTGTTTGTGATCAAACGATTCCATTCAAATAATATCAGAGAAAGAGTAAGAAACTATAATAATGTCTATTTATCTATCGATCTATCTGTATAAAACTGCCCTATTTATTCTTCTTTGTACGTATATTATCTATGTTGGAAATCTTTTACAATAGAAAAACAAGACTTGTATTGTGGTAAGTTTTTTTGTTTCTCTTTTAATTTTATTATTATTTTCTAAGATAGAATCAATACAATTGTATTTTGTTGTCGAAAGAGATTCTTAATTAATATTTATTGTTAGATTATTTGAAATTCATTTAATCATAAACCTGATTAGCTTTCATTCAATCCAAACACCTACAATAACACACCAATATTGATTAATTCTCAGTAAAATTAGATTTAATTTTCAAAATATCTGCACATATACAGGCCGTCTCATCTAAATCAAACATATCAAAAGATGGATAGGTCCCCGGCGATAGCTCCTATGCATAACAATAACTGGAGAGCAATTTTATCTTTAAAAGAATAATTTCGAGACGAAAAATGGTCAAAAAAACCGTCTGGAGTAAAATCGACTAAATGTCATCTTTTAGTAACAAATTCTTTAAAAAAATTGACTTTGAAAGAAGTAACGATTTTAGCACAAAAATAGGCTAAAAATATTTAAATTGGACTCGTTATATGATTCAATATCCGAAATCAGTTATATACGATATTGTAAGACAAAAATTATATGAAATATTGATTGAAACTGATGAATTGGGCTTTAAAATTAACTGAAATTGACTAATGTCGTTTTTTTGAGGATTCAATAACAAAAATTCTCAAAATATTATTATTTACGAAAACAACCCAGTTTAAAAATCGATTAAAAATGTCTACATTACAATATTTTTATAATTTTCGGTTAAAAATTCAATTCTAAAGTAACAATTTCGAAGTCATTCCGTTTTTAGAACTTAAAATTAGAATCTACACTAGAAACCTTTTTTAGTACTGTAAAGCCAAACTCTTTAAGTGGTATTTTAGGACAAAAATATCTTAAAACATTGATTGAAGGTGACGAATTCAGCTCTAAGATTGTCTAGAAATGCCTAAATCTCCTCCTGTTGATGATTCTATAATCATTTCTGCCAAAAACTCAGCTTTTAGACAACATTAAGTCCAGATTTAAAAGTTTCATTACAACAACATTGCTACTACAATTTTTCAAAAAATGAGATTTTGAGACAAACATTTCTTAAAATCCAAATTAACATTTAAGAACTCAATCCGCAAATGAATAAAAAAGGTTTCAATTATCTCCTTTTCACCACATTATGGATGGAAATGCCTTAAAATTTAGACTTAGGATGAAAAAAATGCTTCTAAATCGTGTCACTTTCATGACCCAATTGCAAAATTTATTAAAATCTAGTGATTTCGGACGAAATTATCTTAAAATCTAAGCCAAAAGTCAGAATTGAAATTGTCAACATTGTTTCGCTTTAATTACTTAAGAGCAAAATTCTCTAAAATCTGATAATGTACAGGGTGTTTCTTCTAAATGTGGTTCATTATTATAAAACTCCTGTTAGTTAGCGAGCAATTTGTAAAATATTTCAAGGATTTATAGGACGATGTCTAAGATCATTTTAGCATATTTGGAACCTTGTAGTTCATTTGGAAATTGGTCAAAAAACGCTCGTTTCTGACGAGCTAAACACGCAAAAGGACTTAAAATGATACGAGGATTCTCCCAACATTGATTTCTGTCGTTTTTCTCCATTTTATTCTGGAATAGGTGGAAATGTTTTGCTTTTTCTCTAGAATTCAATGAAGAAAAACGGAAAAATCACTGCTGGGAGGGTTTACGAGTCATTCTTAGTCGCTGTGTGTGTTTTGCTAGTTTTTTAAAATTGCAACATTATCCAAAACGATCGTTTTTTGACCAACTTCTAAGTAAGCTACGAGGTTCTATTTTTGCTCAAAGGGTCTCCAGGGCTCCCCCTACAAATCCTTGAAATATTCTTCGAATTACTCGCCGGCTAGTAGGAGTTTCATAAAAAAACCAACGTAGAGTGAAAGTATTCAAATCATAGCCTTAAACTCAAAAATTCGATTCAGAAAACGATCAAACGCATAAAAATTGTCTCTTGTGCGCCGTTCTGATAAATTAAAACAAAAATACAGTAAAGGCTCAAGAATTTACTCAAAAACTGCTTAGTCTTTTCTGTTTGACAACTTAATAACAAAATTTGACAAAAAATTGATAATTCATGTACAGAAACTTCCTAAAATTTCGATGAAACTTGGATAATTTAACTCAAAAATTGATTAAAAGTGGTTAACAAACTGCAAAGTTTGCCAACAGAGCTGATGATTTGGGGACGAGAATGTCCCCTGAAAATCCTACCAAGGCTATCCAATTTTTTTCACGACTCTGAATATTGTCATTTAGAGGCCTCATGGGTACATTTTGTATCATATGACCGAAGAAATAAAAAAATCCCCATTTATAATCAACACATAATAAAATAACAAACGATTTTTCTCTCAACAGTTTCATATTTGTTTACATTCAAATTCCCAATTGAATTCAACAGTTTTAGAAAAAGGCATTCTGAACATTATGTGTGCGTGTGTTTTATTTTTATATAGAACGATTGAATTTCAGGAATTTCCTAAATTTATCAACATCAATTGAGAATTTTTTCCAAATAGTAACTCAAAACTCTACATACAATACAAGGAGGAAAAATTTATTTGAAATGTAGCACAATTTTTTCTTTGTTAAATTAATTGTTTGCTTAATATTAAAAATAAATCGAAATCAAAAATGAAGAAAACAGCTGAATAAACACAAACTATTGTGTTGGCCGATTTAGCAATTGTATATTTGATTGGCTTTTATTTGATCATTATTTGCAACAATAATAAATAACACAACAAAACTTTAAAAAAAAGTGTTTCATTAATCGACTATGCATCATGTATCTGTACCGAATGTCCCAATAAAAATGTTCCACCATATATCATTTGATACAAAAAAATTATCCCTTTATTACGGCTTTATAATTGTACTAATAGAGCTCTATTTTGGGACATCCGTTAGATTCTATAATATTCAAATTGTATTTTGTTATACAAATAAAAATTTCCTGCCACGTGTATTTTAAAAGAAAACCGTTTTTTTGCTTTGAATAATAAGCTTTGATTGATAAAAAAAAACGAAAATACTGTATGGTTTTTGGCTCGTTATCAATAACGATTGGTGAAATAAGAAAATTTTGATCTTTGAATAAGTAGATTTGTGAAAAATGCATACAGATTTCGATTTTTATACTAAAAATCTATTGATAAGATCAGTGAAGATTGTTATCGTTATGTTCATTATCGTATAATTCCATCTGGAGATAGCATGTTAGAGAGATAGAGATCCAAATTTGATAAGACTATACTGATTGTCTGTTTACAGTAGACCAAATTTAACTTGACCCGAATGGCTTAATAATACGAAATTATATCAATTATAAAATTTTTATTTTCTAATAAAATCAACAAAACCACGATAGTTATTGGGCTATTTATTGCTGTCATTTTTTCAACGAGTCAAGTTGATTGTTTTGAGCTCGTTCGACTGTATCTATTTTTATTCTCTTTGTTATCACTTTTCCAGACATTTTTAATCGTTTTACGTGATTAGCTCGTTTTTGATAAACGATCATTTTTGACCGACTTCTAAATTAGCAACAAGGTTCTAATTTTGATAAAATGTTCTCTAGTCCTTAAAATATTTTTCAACTTGCTAATTAACAGGAGCTCATAATATTGAATTAAAATTCATTATCAAATATCAAACATGGGCTAATTGGGTAGGCTTCGAAATAGTGTTACCCCATAGCCCCCAAAGTTAACGCTACTGTATATTTTCTTACAATCAATCTTTTTCTATTCCAGATTATTTCATGATTCTAATCCGGGAAACGAAGATTGGATTTTTCAAGATTATTACGAAGTTTTCACGATAATTCGAAACGAAAATTGATAATTTGATACAAAATCGATTGTGTAATTTACAAATATTTTCATGAAAATTACAAAATTTAGAAACGTGACACTATCTTGTCGCCTTTCAATTCCAACAACAACACACTAAACTTCATTATTATACCGCAATTTTTTTCTTATCACGTGCTCTTTTACAAACAACAAGACATTATTTCGTGTGTACAGAAAGGAAACAGCTGGCTTAAATTTACGACAGACGATTATGCAAAATTTCAAAATAGGTAGGTAATATACATATACCGGGTGATTCACTTAAGGCCCGCCCCACATATTGGTGCCAATGTTGGACGAGTAATTTTGTTAAAGCGTCCAGACATTCGGACTAAGTTAGTTCCAAGTAGAGCCAACTTCTCAACGGATGCAGTTAGAATGAGATGAGTCCCAAGCTAGAACAACGTTGGTAAAAGTCCTTTGATGTCTTGTTAAAAAACTGACAGTACATGGCCAATTTCCAACGTTAGCGTCAAAGTTGGGACCAATGTGTAGAGCTGGCAACTGACATTATTTGGTGAGCGAATCGAGATATTTTAATGATTTATAGGGTAGTCCCTGGAGAATATTTTAAGAAAAGTAGAACCTCGTAGCTCATTTGGGAATGGGTTAAAAAACGATCGTTTTTGACAATGTAACGATTTTCAAAAGCGAGTTAAACACGCAAAATGACTAAGAATGATTACGTTGATTTTTTTTCATTTTATCCTGGAACAAGTAAGAATGTTTTGCATTTCTAGAATGCAATGAAACAAATCACTGTTCAGAGGGTCTTCGAGTCATCCTTAGTCTTTTTGTGAACTCAGTTCATTTTTGAATATCGCTACTTCGTCAGAAACTGACGTTTGTTGACCAACTTCCAAGTAAACTACAAAGTTCTAATTTTGCTAAAATGATCTCTAGGTACCACCCTACAAATCCTCGAAATATTTATCGAAATGCTCGCCAAATAATGGGAGCTGTCATAGGAACTTTTAGGCAATGCACCAGGTATACACATAATCTTTTCTTTATGTTATAATTTAGAAGTCTTGATAAGAAAATTTAATGATGAAAATGATACAATTTTTATATCAATGCAGAAATTTCAAGCAACCATTTAAATTATTGATTTTTCAGATATCTCAACGAATGTAATATCAAGTTTTAAGTTCCAATTTACGGTCGTAGTTTAACCAACCATATTTTCATATCGATCAATATTGTAATGATCCTTGACCGGTTTTTCTTATTAAAACTTTTCGTCTTTTTGGGAAATACATACATATTTCAAACCCTATTTTCTTATTAACTCATAAATATAATGTGTGAAAATAACCGAAATTATAAGAGTTGCATTGTAGATAATTCGTTATAATACAATTATGTATTTTTTAAAGCTGAGTAAAACAATAATGCTTTCCTCTAATGTATATGGATGAAAAACTATATATTTTACTATAAAATTTTCCCATTAAATGTAAGTTAGGTATATACATAAACTATTATTCTTTCTTCTTCTTCACCTCTGTTGTGGTCATGGGTATCTGAGCGCAACCGTCACATCCGTTTCGGCTTTCCGGTCTACAGTCAAGTTCAGAATAAAATTGTTATTTTGTTATACTATATCTCTTTATATGTATACACATAATAAATAAAGGTATGGGAATTTTATTTTACAATTTATCACACACATAAACTTATACAAGAACGAAAGAGATTGATATAAATTTTCGGTGATAATTCAACCAAATAAATCCTCACAGTTCGTCTTCTACTTTTTTTTTACGTCGTTCGTTCCTTCGTTTAGTATTTATTTATGTCTAATATAACAGAAAACTCAATCGATTATAGAGCTAACTTATTTCATTTTGTAAATGGAAGAGCTATTTCTAAAGCGATTTAAATTTTATTATACCCGACTATACTCTTTTTGTACTTTCTCTGGTATTTACGAAGAATAGTGAACTAAATTAGATAGAAGCAAGTAATTAATCTATATTTTATTAGTTTATCACAGAAGCCTGTTGTTGTTCTTCATCTTCTTCTATCATATTAAAAGTTATATTAAATTTCGGCCAAAAAAGAATGAATTACTATAAGAAATTTCAGTGAATTTTATTGACGACAGAACGGAAAAACAGCCAACCCTCTCGCGAGTGAAGTTTTTTAGATTAAGTGCCTGTCTTTCTCCGGATGATAAATCTTTAAAGGGATGGTTAACTGATAAAAATGAAGAGTTTGCGTGTGTTTACAATGATGAAGCATAAAATTTTCAATTAAATAATACTCATAAAAATTATGGAAATCTTGTGTTTCTTTTATCTTTTATACAAACAAAAGTATATTCGATATAGTGAGAAGACTTGATTCAAATAATTCCACAAATGTTGTTCTTTTCTACAAACAATATGTTATCCTGTGACAGGAAATATAGTAGACCGTAAGAAGTCTATAGACTTTATTTTCCTCTGTCTTTAACAAAGGAAACATTAAAAGGTCTTCAAGAAGGTTTCATTTATATTACGTGGAAGAAAAATGATTACAGTATCAATAATAATGATTATCGTAATTATTCTATTAATTGTTTCAATAATAATATAGTTGATTTAGGATTGAATTTATTAATAAAGGAAAAAGGATATCCGCTTTATAGTTTTAACAAAAACTAGACATGATGCCATAATTTTCTGTTTTTGATTTATTTCATAGGCTCGTATTCTATAATTACATTAAATATGCATGTAGGTGACTGTCATTGTATAGGTTACAGCGCATGTCTGATATTTCAGTCACTCCATAAACGACGTTGTCATCTTTTTAAGTATGTTATATCAGTAAAAATATGTGGTACAACTGGTACAAGTGCTGGTGCTTAGTTACCTTCACTTAAAAATAGATGATATTCACTGTGGATAGAGATTGTTTCTAAAACGTTACGCAACAAATCGATAGTTGAAAATTAAAGTATGTATCTTAAAATACAAATTTAATAATCCAATTAAATACTCGATATGGATAGACGCTACTTCTAAGAAGTTACAGAATAAGCTCCGTAGATTTTCATCTAGAGTTTTGAGGAACCCTACAAAGAGATCCCTTTATTGTTCATTGTTTATTGGCTTAGTACAAGTGTTTTGAAATCTGCATTAACATTCAAGTACGATTTAGAAGCAGAATTCGTTAAATCTAACAATTTGGGATAAAAATGTCTTAAAAACTTAAATAAAATTGAAATTTTTATAGAAATTCAGGATAATAGGAGTCATGATATCTGGTAAATGTTAACAAAGCTACCACATATACAGGGTGTCTTTAAAAAAAAAATGGTCAATTCTTATGACTTATGAAACTCATACTAGCCGGCGAGCGATTCGAAAAATATTTCAAGGATTTGTAGGGGGGCTTTGGAGACCCTTTTATCAAAATTAAAACCTCGTAGCTTATTTAGAAGTCAAAAAAATATCGTTTTGGACAATATCGCAAGTTTCAAAAACCAACAAAGCATTGTAAAACGGCTAAGAATGACTCATAGACTCTTCCAACAGTGATTTTTTTTTGGTTTTTCTGGGTTTTCTCTATTGCATTCTATAAAAAAGGTGAAACATTTCCATCTATTCCAAAATAAAATGGAGAAAAACGACAAAAATGTTGTGAGGATTCTCGAGTCATTCTAAGTTGTTTCGCGTGTTTAGTTTGTTTTTGAAAATCGCGACATTGCCCGAAACGAGCAATTTTTGACCAACTTCCAAATGAGATACAAGACTCTAATGGGTTTGAGAATCGCTACGATAAATTTTTTAATGGATCGCAAGATGTGAATTATATATATAAAAGACATTTTTTTGAACTTCTGTTTTATAATGCTTTAAAATGACACATCGAAAGGTAATTTTTTAAATTTTCTTATAAAGATGAGGACTTTCTCCCCTCGCCCTAAGCCCGTGGGTGCTTTGAACAAAAATTAACCTTTTTGGCTCGCATGTTCAAAAGTTTGAAAAAAGCTGGTCTAAACAACTTATTTCATCAAATTTTAGTTTTGTACTCGTTTATTATAGTTGGATCAACATAAGTTTACCCAAATGGGCGCATTCAAACAAGGTTTTCGGAATAGTCCGCTTAACTCATGGTGTCTATTCGAGGAAATTTTAAATGTATTGGAAATTTACTGAGCATCGTTGAGCAAACTTACTTTGAGCCTATTGTAATAAATTTTGTTCGCTTTCAAAGAGAATTAATTATTAATAAAGGTGGTTAATCTAGATTGCATCAAACATCTGTATACGGATGTTATGCATCAGTTGCTATTCGTCATTACAACACCAACAACAACAACAACTACCACCACTACTATCACCACCCTTAACATGGGTTGTTTATGGATTTTACATGAACGCCAGGTGCATTAACCGACAAAATCGGAACTCACATTGATAATTTCCAATCTATATTTCGAATTTTGTCGATGTTGTTAGAAATCAAATGTGAATATCTCACGAAAACTATCAAATTAAATTCAATTCAATTCAATTTCAAATACATATGATTGATATCAAGAAAATGTGTTATGTAATCGTTTTGTAACAATAAAGTGAAAAAGCCTAATTATATTAAATTTAGAACCTTATATGTATGTATCCATATGAATAGTGGAATAATTGATGGGAGATGATAATACAAGTGAAAAATGATGTGACATTTGATAAGGTCACACTCATATTTTATGCAGTCAGTTGGTGAAAATCGCTTTCCTCTAATGCCTCGTTTGGTTCATTTTTTCTGTTCTCGTTCAATGAATCAAATCTAAATGATCATATAGACTCCTACACAATTTGAACTAAATGTCAGTTAAATTCACTAATAAATCTGTATATTAACGTTACAAGCAAACTGTAATTCATTTAATATGCATATTCAACGTACGTATCTATTGATTTGAAGACTATGCAGTAACTTTTAAAACATCTGTTTTGGAAATTACCCAGTAAGGAAATATATTTACTTATTTTATTATTGAAAAAAAAGTCTACATTCTCATCGGTAGTTTAACTGTGATCTAATGTTCGTTAAATAAAGAATAGAATAGAATCCGTTAGGATTCACGGCAATGAAGTCTTCACCTTTACAACCTCATTAATGGTCATTAAAAGCATTAATCTTCTATTCCCAAGCGATTTCTACGATTCAATATTGATAAAAATAGTGCTTTTTTTCTCCTAAAAAAAAGAAGAAAAAGGAAACAAATTATCAATGGTTTTCTTCTCGGGAAATCCGTTTGTTTTGTATACGTTCCATATGTAAGAAAACGAGAACTTGTTTAGTCACGATTTTTGTTTTGTTCTCTCAACTTGTGCCTTATTTCCTACAAAATTGATGGTTCTTTTTTTGTACACAAATCGATATTTCAGTAAAAAAAACTACCAGTCTTGCAGTATGCTGTTCTTGCTTTTGGGGCAATATTAAAATTATGCGAATATATTTTATAGTTAATTTCTCAGTTATTTTCTGATACTGAAACGCGTGATACAGAGCTAGAAACAGCATTTCAAGGAGCATCTAAGGGATGTTTCAGATACCTTGCGAACGAATCGCGGGTAAACCCAAAACAAATTTTCCCGGCGATAATTTTATCGTCGAATAGTTGACTACACAACTAAATCAATTTTATTACAAAATAATTAATTTTGGTAGGTATTTCGAATTTTCAAAAATTAAACTCTTAGGAGTCCTAGGGGTTGGTATAATAAATTCCCATGTATAAACTTAAGGTTCCAAACAAAGTATTCTACGATTCTTTATCTTTAAAACTGTACAAAAAATTCAGTAAAAATTTTAGATTTTTATCAACTTTCCGGAAAACTAACAGGGCAATCGAAAAATTTCTTGAAGATATCAAAAGCCCTACCAATTTGATAACGACTGTATAAAATTCATTGCAAAATAAATAATAATGGGGAGAATATTGGGAAAAAACATGCTCCAAGATTTCCTTCTGTGATTCAGAAATTCATCAACATTTTCCAAAACGACACTTTCCTCTAATGCACCATGAAATGCTCCTTCTAATCCTAAATATGGAAGCTTTACAGAGTGTACCTATGTGTTTTTTTGAAAAGTGGTCAATTTTTATGAAACTCCTATTAGTTAGCAAGCGATTTAAAAAATATTTCAAGGATTTATAGGAGGGTGTCTAGAGATCATTGTAGCAAAATTAGAACGACGTAGCTCATTTCGAAGTTGGTCAGAAGATGCTCGTTTCTGACAATGTCACAATTTACAAAAACGAGCAAAGCATACAAAACGATTAAGGATGACTCGTAGACCCTCCCAACAGTGTTTTTTTTTCGTTTTTCTTCTTTTTATTGTGGAACAGGTGCAAATGTTTCGCATCTTCACTAGAATAAAATAGAGAAAAACGAAAAAAATCAATGTTGGGAAGGTCTACGAATCATGCTTAGTCGTTTTGCGTGCTTTGTTCGTTTTTGCAAATTATGACATTGTCTAAAATGGTATTCAGGGCATCTCTACAGATCCTTGAAATATTTTTCGAATCTCTCGCCGGCTAGTAGGTATTTCATAAGATTTGACCATTTTTTTTTAAACAGCCTATATAGGCTTTACAGAGCTGTACATTGTAGAGTATAAAATAGTCTACCGATTAAATGGCTACTTTTGAATGAAGTCATTCATAAATAATCGAAAATTAGGGAGAGATTGTGCAGAATAGGGAAGGTACACGTACCCTTTTACTTTATTTTTGTTATATGTGTGTGTATGTATGTGTGGGTCCATAAAAGCTTTCTCTTCTACACTGATAATGCTTTCAGTCAGTCGGATAAAATCCGTATTGTTCGTGGGATGAGAAATCAACCAGAAATGTGTGTACGTTAATCAATCAAAATGTTGGCATATTTTCCCGTTTTGTCGTAATTTACGCCTTTTAGTTATCCATTAACTCTACCATGAAAAAAAAATCAAGAACTTTTTCCTCTCTTGCTCTCACCATTTACAGTTGAGTTAATTTACAAGAACATATACGAGTTGGAAAATCTATACAAAAATTGTTTAAGGTTAGAAGATATTTTTTTTTGTATTACTACTTTCAAAAAAGTTGTAATTTAATATAAACGAATCTATAGTAAAATAGTAGATCA
The DNA here is from genome assembly GCA_037464815.1 of Mylabris variabilis. Lineage (NCBI taxonomy): Eukaryota > Metazoa > Arthropoda > Insecta > Coleoptera > Meloidae > Mylabris > Mylabris variabilis. Next base: position 27,668 of record JAZBGW010000218.1, read on the forward strand.
AATTTACGTTAGAATAAAGTGAAAGTAAATTTACAAGATTGTGTAAAAAAAAATTAGGCGAGTCAAGTTCAACTTTCAAATACCAATTTTACCAATTTCGATATACAATCTTATCATTGTTTATATTCGAGAAAGTAAGGGTGGAATCATCAGTTTCCTTTTTTCTACCGTTCTTCAGTTGCCATTGCGATTATCTCTTTTGGTGGACGGCCAACATTGAACCTGAACCAAACAGAATGGATAACAATAAACATGGAAAATACCCCGGTCTTTACATAGACTGGTAATAGAATAGAAGACGAGAGCCTAGAGGGTTGGTTATACATAAAGAATTCCCACATGTTCACACAAGTCTTTGGGATCCAATTCAAATCCTGAATATATCTCACGGGACTCGAAAGAATAGAAGGCAAATAAAGAAAAGAATTCTTTCCATACATGTAAATCCGATAAAAGACAATATCCTATAGAGTAAAATAATCATTCAAATTACGATCTAATCCATTTTCACTCCATCTACATGGTGTTTGATTAAATTAAAATTATAGCAAATTAAACAAAAGAAAAAACAATTGAAATTTGAAAAGATCTTGCTGGCGCCATCTATCAATCAATAACTAAACTTTCCACAAGAAATTAAAAACTAAAAGACCTAGATTAAGGTAGTTTTAAATATTGTTTTGGATCAAATTAATAAACCCGTTCATTGATTGATTATCAAGTTTAATTGATAGAATAAATCAATGAAAGTCTGAAATATAAAATGTTTATACGAGCGAAACTCGCACCACCTATCAATCAGAAGTACAACTACCATGACAGGAATCTCTAGTGTATAACTAGTTATCTAACTTTAGGCGCAATTTTTAATAATTTTCAGGAGTTACTGAAAAATAACGAAGTAGTTAGTATACCCATCAATTTATGTAATTTCTATCACAGATGTAGCTAATATGATGAACAAAACTAGAAATACTCACACTATGATAATAAGATGACTTAACGTTGTAATTTCTGAAAGTTTTAAGAGTTTGTTGTATTTTCTATGTTACAAAATGAAATTATGATTTTCAATTAGCACGATTTGATGTTATACAATTTAATAAATAATAATATTAATGAGAATATTTCTTCCTCATTTTCTTTTCGAATAAATAAGTTCATTAATTAGTAAGTTTTCGTAATATGAAAAGAATTGGATATGTTCCGTATTTTTATTTAAAAATTGGTTAATCTCACACAACAACACCACCACCACCAACGATTTGTACTGAAATAGAAATCCGAGAATTGTATAACAAAGAAAAAAAATGGTTAAATATTTATGTATGGAAGAGAAAATTGAAAAATAGACAATGTAAAGAAGAGAAGAAAAAAAAACGAGGTAGATATAATGAAAAATATAAGGATGAGCACGTTTCTCCATTCAACACAACATAATTGAAGCTTTTAATATAAACGAGAATAACAAACAAGAAGCATATCAGATTTATTCAAAATTTGAATGAAAAACTCTATTTATCCAACACGGTTGAATTATAAGGTCATAATTATACTGCTTTTAGAGTATAAAGTACCCCCATAATACACTAGTGTGTTATTGGTTCGTATAGGGATCAAATACTGAAAATCAAGCCTATTTTGTTTGAATATTTCTTTTGTCAAATAAGTTTATTGGATATGAGAGATATTTTTTTACATCATTTAAAATGGTCTTGTGTTGAATAAAATATTGTCTATAACAAGTGAGTTATGGGGCAAATAAAACGCTCGAAAAATTGTTCCACTTGGCTAATGGCTCATGGATAAATTTTTTCTCTCGCGTCTTATTTGCCCCATAACGCCCTTGTTTATATAAATAGCTAGATAATAAAGTGAAATGTATGTAATCAGTTAACGAATTTTCTTAAAATGAATATTTTATTATTGTTATTATCATCGGTAACGTCCTAGTTAAATAATTATCAATCATTATTCATTTATTTTTTTATTTATTGTATGTAATATTCGAAACGAACAACTTCCTGTTATTGTAACTGATATATTTCTCATAATTAATTCAGAACATTTAGGAATCATATACCTAAATGATTTCTTTTTCGTTTACTTATTTTTGAAACGAATATTAATATTTTTATTTCGCAACGTTAAAAAAAAATAGAAAAAAATTTACATTGAATAATTCGATACAAACGAAGTTTTTAAAGAATAATCGGGCCTCACAAAATTTGCCACATTTCATAAAATCCAATAAGAACCCGTATTACAGATACAGTATTGGTCGAAATTATAGGAACATATTTGAAAGCTTTTTTTCGGTTTGTTAAAGCTCTTATAGCAAATGTTATTTTTTGTGATTTTATAATCTATCAACAAAAATTCAACAGAACCATTTCTTATAAAAATATATGTAAATAAATAAACAAAAATCAAAACAAGAAACTTGATTTGGTTATAGAATAAAATAGAATAACGTAGGTTGGTGCAACATTCAATTAAAAAAACATTGGTGTCCCATAAACTTTCATAAGATAATAAAAGACTACTGTTGCAGAAAAAGAATTAAACAAAAATAAAACACAAGGTATTCTACTGAATAAAAAACAATAACAAAAACGTGAAAACGCCCTAAGGCTATCAGATCAATATTGATAGCTTTTTTCTTATACATAGTTCTCTAATACGACCTTACTGTACAAAAACATGGATAATTATTGTGACATAATTTAAAAGAAAAATCAACCACCTACATTGTTGTTATTATTATTATTGTTATTATTAACAAAAATATGAGGTGGGGAGTATAATGCTGTCACACACCTTTACTTATACAATAACAACAGTTAATTCACCTAATTAATCACCTGATTTCCTATGTTTACATAACCACATGGGTATAAAATACCAAACATATCAATCAATCAAACTGTGGCCGTTGAAACAATACGATTTGATAATGACTAGTATCTCAATTAATCTAATAAAGCATTAATCAATCTTTTAATTAATTGATTAATTAATAATACCTATACTCAAACATAAACTGACTAATGCTCGTATTTATTAAACTGTAATTGAGATGCTGGCGATGCTTGAGCACGAGTACTCGACCCTTTTCTGTTTTATAGACTAATCTCAAGCACCGACCGATGCTTGGACTTAAAAAAATAAGTAGAATTTTTCAAGTTCTATACCCTCCATATGCTCAATTCTGACTTCCTCCAAGAATTCTCGAGGTACAAATACTAAAACAGAACTCGTACTTGGAGCCGACCTTGCCCAAGCAAAATTTGGGGCTGAATTGGTTTGTAAATAAAAAAAGACATATACATACCATTTTTTTTTAAATATTGGTCAAGTTGGTTTCGTTCGCGTATAATTAATAATTATATTAAATTGAATTATAAAAGTATATAAATGGAGTTGTGAATGAGGCGCCCCCCTATTGTTAGAATCCTATTATGTATAGATGTACATATAAGATTAAAAAAGAATAATAATAAGAATTTCAAAAAGGCACAACAAAAACGAAACTAGAAAAAAAAACTAGTTAATACACTGTACTTTTAATAAGACTGTAGGTGGTCGTTCAATGCTACAAAAGATATTAAGTCATATTATTGTTTTAATATTTATAAATTAATTGCTTTCCGGTTTATTTAAATTGTTGCAATTTCTTATGTATAGATATAAAAAAAAATAGAAACCGATATCAACAGATAAATAAAGCAAAATTTCCGTGTCATATTTTCGTTTATTTATTTATGAATAGAAAATAGTGGTCGATACAGATGCAGACATCTGTAAAAATGTTTTAACTAAATAATGTTACATGTGATTGAAATAAATAATAATAATAACAAATATGTACATATGATGATAGAATAAAAAATGACAACATCTATCAACAATTATAATGTATACATACATAAATACATACAGACACTATGTCTATGTATGTGTGTGTGTTTTAAATATAATCCAATGACATTTCAATATAACAGTTGCTATTGTTTTGATATGAGAGATTCTAATCATAGTCTCAATGTCTTCATTATTTTATCAATAAACAGTTTAATTAGGGTCAGAACGTTTGTTTAAATTACAAACCATGATCTTGATTTATATTAAAATCTAGATGGATCAATCTAAGTTTGCTCAAATCAGTGCACCCAAACAAGTTTTTCAGATTAGTCAGCTTAATCGCTATTTGTTTTTGTTTGTATTTTAATCTATTACCAGTGGAATAAAAGAGAGATAATACATTCTATTGCACTCAAGGTAAGATCTAGTGCACATCCATGATTTTGGGTAAACTTAAATTGATCCATATATACATAAATTTTATTTTATCTTATTTAGACATTATTTTTCATTCCGACAAAAATATGGGTTGCTGAAGCAAATTTTACAAACATCAAATAGTAATATGTCAACTAGATTGTGATAAATGTGGAAAATCTCTAGGGATTTTGCAGGAAAATGTATGAAATGTTGAGCGAAATGTCAAGGTACAAGTAGGACAATCATCCCAATGGAATGTTATAAAAGTTTAATCAGAGATGGTGTAAACCTCCTTCGAGGCCTCTAGTTTTCATGGGGTCTCCAAAATATTAATTTATTAATGATGACGATAATAATAATCGTGTAGAAACACTTATTTAAACAACCTCAGCTGCTTTCTGAATTTTAAATTTTCAGTCTAGATTTTCATTTTTGGCTAATTTGGTGTGGTGTGGTGAGATAAGGAAACAATTTAGACACTTTTAGGCCGAATTTTGAGTTGAATTTTTTACTTGCAATCTTTGTTTTAAAATACTTTCATCTTAAAGCATCAATTTAAAGCGTTATGGGCTTAAAACGTTAATTTCTAACAAAATTTCTATTAAGTCACAATTTCAATCGATTTTAATGTTAAGGTCTCTTTTAATTTTTGCACATTTTTGAATTTTTAGTCTATTTCGTTCTTAAATAGTGAAAAAAGCCTATTCAGAACCAGTTACACTACTTAAGCTCGCCTTAGCAAGACGTTGCCTTAAATCGAGCTAACGGTAGACTTACACATATTAGGATAGGGTTTCATCCATGTATAGGCCCCCATCCAAATTTGAGTGAACCTACCTTTAGTTCGATTTAGGGCTAACAATAAGTCGACACTTGCAACTAATTGTAAGAGAGGAAGAAGAACTGGCCCTTATAAGGCTCGGTTTGTCTTCCACTACTTAAGCTCGCCTTACAAAACCTTTGTTTACACAAATTTCTGGGAGGGTAAGACTATGTACAGGACCCTAACCAAATATTTGTAGATTCATGCTTAGGTCGAATTAAGGCAAGGTCTTGCTAAAGCAAGCTTAAGTAAACGAAGAAGTGGGTCTTATATGATATAACCGTCTTTATTCTCTATATCGAATACCTCTCGCTAATAAAACAAAAAAAAATCAAATATAACTTAGGTGGCGGAAAAACAAATAGAAAAAGTCGAAAGTGGCGACAAACCAGCCAGAGGCAAAAAACTTTAGTTACAGTACTGTAAAGTTACTTTATCTACGACTTATACATAAAGTAATCATTATACTTGTGGTTTTTGCAATAT
>JAZBGW010000219.1:8949-30504 GCA_037464815.1 Mylabris variabilis
TTTTGGTTCAGTTCCGGTTCGAATCCCTCATTTAGATTTGTAACTTACTTGGATACAGCCAATGCTGAAATCGAAGCTGGTTCTGTATTATCTTTGCGATCATAAGCTGTATGCATTGTTAATTTACTACGAAATACTAATTGTCGTTGCCATTTAAAACCAGGTCTTAGTATATTCATAGGATTAATACTGCGCTTCTTATTCTCTGGTACCATAACGAACGAATCAGTCAAACTTGTATCAGATTTACTTGTACGCATACTGGCATTCTCATCAATATCAAGACTACTAGCATGTTCAGCACTATTACCACCTTCACTCTTCCGGAAACCGCCATGGGCACGTGAACGACGCCGTCTTGTCGGTATTGGTGGTGTTTGTTCTTCTGTATCACTACAAGTCTCTTTTTCATTCTGTTGTTCATTCCGCCATTCTTTATTATCAGTGTCAGGTTTTTTCAAATCAACTGAACGATTCGTACTGTCTTCAGATAGACTACTTTCCGAGCCGGATTTCATTAAACTACTTGAACTATCATTTGAGACATTAATTTGTTTAACTAGACGATGATGTATCGGACTGGGACGATTTATATTTTGGTTTAATTTAATCTCTTTACTCTCATTATTTTGTGTTGTTGTTGTATTGTCTTCATTCGGTACTTGGACATAATCAATCGACCACATCTACAATTACAATCATTTTTATCGCTACAATTTGAGATACTAAGGGAACTAGAATAATTATCTACCCAGCCATGACGGTGACAAATGACAATCTACAGCGTTTAATGTCAAATAATGACAAATCTTTTATAATTAACCTGTTACTTTTCATTGTGTGACAAAAAATGAGTGTTTTGGAATTGGAGCATAGGAGTGTGATTAAGTTTCTCACAAAACGACAATAATACGAAAATAATAAGAGAAAGAATGGAGATGAAGCGATTAAATTTTGGTCAAAGCGGTTTCGTTGGGAACGCGAATCTGTAGAGGATGACCATAGAAGTGGAAGACCTCTAGACCAACGAATAGTGAAATGTGTGACAAAGTGGAGGCTATGGTTATTGAGAATCGCTACATGAAGATCTCCACGATTGCTACAACTTTGGAAATATCAGAACCTAGCGTTTTCACAATGCTGCACTAAAAATTAGGCATGAGTAAAGTCTCAGCAAAGTGGATTCCCAAATTTTTGACTTCAGAGCTAAAGATGCGACGACAGCAAATTTGTCAAAACAATTTAGAACTTTTGGAACCTGATGCCAAATTCCTAACGAGGATAGTGTCCGAAGACGAGATGTGGGCACTTCACTGAGACTCTCAGACAAAGTTAGAATCCATGCAATAGATTCATAAAGGATCCCCATCCCCAAAGAAAGCTCGCACACAATCTTCAGCCGGAAAACTTATGACAACAATTTTCTGGGGTATGATTGTGTTCTTTTGATCCAATACAGGGCTACTCATGTCGGTCCATTATTTGATGAGCGATTAAAAAAAATATTTTAAGGATCTTTAGGAGGCTACATGGTGCTTGTTTTAGCAAAATTAAAACCTCGTAGCAAATTTAGAAGTAGATCAAAAAACGCTCGTTTTGGACAGGATTGCGATTGTCAAAAACAAGCTAAACACTCAAAATGACTAAGAATGACTCGGATACCCTTCCAAAAATAACAAAACTCTCATCACTCAGTTCTAATACCCGATATCATAATTACAAAGAATTAATGATAATAAAAAAGGAAAGAAAATTGATTTTTTTCATTTTTCTCCATTGCATTCTAGAAAAAATGCAAAACATTTATACCTGATCCGGAACAAAATGGAAAAAAACGAAAAAAAATCGTTATTGGAAGGGTCTCTGAGTCATTCTAAAGTCGTTAGAAAGTGACGAAGAAGACGATTTTAATAGTAGGATAATAGTTTTTGTCATGTAAAAAAACCATGGTAACGACAAAAAATAAATAAAAAGAGACAGTTTTAACAAATAGTTCTAAAGTGTCAATTTTTGTGCGATTTTATAACCGAAAATGATGAAAAATGGGTAGACCACTAACATCAGTACACTTAGAAATAAGTCGTAGACAAAGGATAGTATACAACTCGCTATAATGCGTGCTATTATTACTTCGGATGATAACTTTCATTCTCTGTAATAATAGCACTCATTATAGCCTATTAAAAGTTCATGCCTCTTTTGTTTCATAACCCAGGTAGAACATTTATCTAGTTCCCCTCATAATTAACAATATTACCCGTGTAACACCATCTGTTGATCCAGTTATAATAACATTCATTGGATCCCATTCGTGTGTTTGTGAGAATGCAACACATAAAATCTGTTGCATACGATCAGCTGTACCAACACATGTATTAACATTTGCTAATAAATCACCATTAATACTCCATACATGTAACCATGTTGCTGCACATGTTGCTATATCACCAGTTAGATCATTTACAGCAACTGCAGCAATCGGTGCTGTTGGACCTTGTAATTGTCTAACAAATATACCACGTGATAGATCCCATATAATTGCTGTACAATCTCTTGAACCAGAAATGATGACATTATAAGCTGGACTAGTTGCTAGACATGTTACAGCATCAGTATGTGCATATAGATTATGTTTAATATTCAATGATTTTTTACGAGATTCGTATTGCCATACGGTTACAACCTAAAAAAATTTAATTAAATCGTGTCAATAGTATTTTAAAAAACGAGCGCGCTAGCGTTTTTTAATGGTCGAGTGCAGGAATTGACCACTGAAACGAATTTTTTATACTATTTTTTCTATTTTGCACCCATTTTCAATAAAAAAATGAACCCTTGAAATTTAGGGAATTTCGCGACAGTTGGTATTAACTAGCGCGACATTTCAGAATTTTTGAATTGTTTTTTTCTTTTGAACTTCCTCTTTACATTTAATTTCAGAAACCACCACAAATGTGAGTGGCAATAATAAATAATAAAGATATAAGAGATCTCACACCGAGATCCATCGGAAAAGAGACAGCATTCCCGTTTTAGGAATAGGGGTAGTGAGGCCCAGGCACGAGGAGGCAATTTCTCTTGCGCTGGGAAACCATTGCTCCATATTCCAAGCAGAAATAATAGTTATAATGACCTGTGTCCAGGTCATGTTGTGGAGAAACTATAGAAATAGAAGCATCCACATCAAAACAGGCAGTTAAGCTGTGCTTACGTCACTGAGGGCTGTAGAAATAAGAACCGGACTGGTGCTGGCATGCTTCGAAGCACTTGAGGAGCTGACTGAACACAACAAGGTAAACTTGAAATGGGTGCCGGCACATCAAAGGTTTGAAGGACTTCTTAGCAAAGAAGGCCGCCAAAACAGCTCTACTTGGACCTGGACCCTCATGCGGGATCGCCTATGCGGACGCTAAAAGGACCATAAGGGAGGAATTAGAACGAAAACACCAACTCTACTGGGAGGAATCACCAGGGATGGTCCTGTCAAAGACATTCCTGGATTTTTCAAACCGTAGAAGACCTAAAGAATTCCTAGAACTAAATAGGAAACAATTAAGGCAGATCACAGGACTTGCTAGACCCTGTGCATTGAGGAAGCATCTCAATAATATTGGGATAAAAGACCCAACATGTAGGGCCTGTGAAGAGGAGGAAGAAACTTCTCTTCATATTTTATGCTATTGTGAGGCCTTGAAGGATCTCAGAGCGTGGTATCTGGGAGAATGTCTCTCCGGATGAAATAAAAAGTACTCCCCTGAACAGTATTTTGGACTTTATTAAAAGAACGGGACTACTGGGGGAAGACAGTTAACCCAAATCAGGTGTGCTGACGAGCGTTCCAAAGGCCTTAAAGGCCGAGGTACAGTGGGGCACAAACCACAGCTCGGGTGGGAGGATCTGGAAAAGACCTCTCACGACACGAATAATAATAATAATAAATTCCAATAGAAACATTAGCAATCTAGTAAATATAATATCTTTGATGTTGACGTTTGCTTATCGCGACGCCAATCACATTAAATATGAAAGACGCATGCGCAAGCTGTCAACCTTAAGAAAATAAACTATACTAGCTATTAAATTACCCAAAAGGAGTGCGTTAACAGTTATTAAAGCACTCCTTTTGTTAACTTAACAACGCTATTAGAGATGCAAAATAGAAAAGAGAACTTACCGAACTGGTGCCGGCGGTTACAATCAATTTAGCCGATGGACAAACACACGCCAAGATTTCACCATTATTTTGGATAACACTCTCCGAAACAAATACAGCCTTTTCACTATCATAATTACCAATTCGTAATGAATGATCAGCAAATCCCCATGCAACATATTTATTATAAACCGGTGGTATTAAAATTTTATTTTGTTCAACAGCTAAAACACTCTTATCAACATGTAAAATTTGACCGACTGGTCCTTTAACTTCTTTAATCGGTTGTAAAGACGGTCGTAAATTATCTAAATGATGAAAGAATAATTTCTCCGGTTGTGGTAATGTGAATGCTTGTACTAATGCACCAGTATCAATCACAGACGTACGATTATTATTAACACCATTCATCTTTTTACATGGATGCGGTTTTTTAAATAATTGTTTCGGTATTTGTCCGAAATTATTTATAAATCCTATAGTAGCATTCTTTTTCAACGGATCATCAATATTATAAATATCCACATTGCCTTCATAAAATAGATGATGGAAAACATTGATAGCATCAATAGCCGGTTGGCCTTGTTGTTTATAACCGAAAATCAAATCAATCCAATGATGGAGATTTTGTGAAACATAATCACATTCTAATGCCATCCGATGTACACGAATAAATTCTCTAGGATCTTGTTTTGCCCATGGTGGTAATACAACATCACCTAAAGCTACACCACTTTGTTTTACACCTAAGTCGAATTGATTGCGATTCTCTAAAAATTCTGGTAAATAGAAGAATTCGGGTATTAATTCTTTAACATCAGCCATATTATGTTTAGATGCTGATAGCCATGCTTCTTTAACTGAATGAAACATACGATCAGCTAAATCGAAATGACCACCTTGTAAACGTAGAAAATGTTGTGTGAATGGTTCAATTCGTACTAGATATGAACAAACAATCATTGCACTGGAATAATGGGTACCGTAATGGTAAGGTGGTGTTTCACCATGTGGATCATCCCATTCTTTGAAACGTTTCTTGAATTGTTGTAAACGTTCCGGACTTTGAGCACCCATCGGTTTTGTAAAATCACGAAACGTTAATGGATCATTCAAATCTAATTCTTCTGTATCGTAATCGGCTAGAATCCATGGGAATACAGGATATTGCATTAGATCATTATAAGAACGTCCAGCTAATGTATTTAAATACATCAAATATTGAAAATTTGATATTTCACCACGCTAAAATCGAATTAATTAATACATAATTAAATTCAAAAAAATTGACTAATTTACCACCCATCGTTGTGTTACACTAGTTTCACCGATAAGATTACTTAATAAACTTGTCGCTTGTTCAACATTAGCTGTACGCCGTTGGCCAGCTACCGATTGTTGAGCATTATCAGCAATACCGGTAGCCATCGCCATGAATCGTTGATAGACTTTATTGCGAACTTTCCTAGGAAATGCCAATAAATAATTCCTACCATCACCGGAGAACACCTCTAATGCCATCGGTTGTAATAAATATCGTCGTTTATGTACCTCCCTAGAAATTTTCGTAAATTATTCAAAATATAGAAATTATTTAATTGATTACTAACCGAATATCTTCATAGGAGAAACGGGAACATTGTCTCATCGCTCTAGATCGACGCGGTGATCCAGGATTTGGTAAAATCGGTTCATATTCATTTGTATTATTTGGTACACTATCAATATCGCGAATTTCACGATTTTTTAATAATGTAAAACCATCAACAACATAACAATGTTCTTGACCGAACAATAATAAGCCTTCTGTTGTATCCAAACCTTGAATTCTTGCACATCTAAACATGTAACTAATCTAAAATAATTATAGAATTATTATTAACAATTATTTTAGCGACAATGAAAACAGACTACAAGCTATAAAAATTGAGTGAATAATCACAGAGATTTCAGGCACATGATTTTTGTGTAGTCGAAAAAAGTACGCCCGACACCAGACAGCGCCACTGTCGAAGTACTCCTAAATTTGCGGTATTACGACCACTAGACGGCGACACTATCGAAGTACTCCTGGCAATGGGAATACAATTATGTCAATACATTTTTTCCAAATCAACAGGATTGATTGATTTTGAAGTGCTGATAATAGTTAAGCCACTTCCGGTTTGGCCGAAAGTGGCATAACTTATTTTTCTTATTTTAAATAGAAACCTTTATATTCTTTGCTTCTCTATTATTATACTGAGGATAAGCTTTCCAGTAGTTTTAAAACGGAAAAATACCTGAAAATAGCAAAAGATAGTCCAGACTAGTTAGCCTTGATTTAAGGACAAAACAACTGAATATGTGGTTATAACTATAAGATACCCATTGGTACCTCACAATTTGTGTCCCTATGAGTTGTAAATGCTTAAAAACAAATTTTGCTGGATTTATAATCGAGAGTTTTTGAGAATTTCAGGCATTAAGCATTTAATTTTCTTCAATAACTAAAATAGAAATACACAAGTTTCATTTCAAATAGTGCATTGTCTACCACGTTCAAACAAGTTTTATTGATGTGAAATTCAAAGCAAATTTGAAGAGAACAGGAGGCTTTGAAGCTAGTGAACGTTTGGTATTTTAAACAGTAGAGATTGATAAATTTCATGTATTGTCATTATTATCACTACGTAATTTGTCTTATTTAGTAGTTTTGCCCTTAAATCAGGGCTGAGTAGCTTCGACAATATTCTGCCATTTACAGGCATTTTTTTTATTTTGAACTACATCCTTTGAAAGCTTATCTTTAGTACAATAATACAAAGGCAAAAATGCAAGATGTTTCTTCTAAATGTGATTAATTATTATAAAACTCCTATTTGCGGCCGAGCGATTTAAAAAATATTTCAAGTATTAGTAGAAAGGTCCCCCGAGATCATTTTAGAAAAACTGGAACCTCGTAGCTCATTTGGAAGTTGGTCAAAAAACTCTCGTTTCTGACGAAGTTGCGATTTTCAAAAACGACCTAAAAATGCAAAACGACTTAGAATGACCAAAGGATCCTCCCAACATTGTTTTTTTGTTTTTCTCAATTTTCTTCTGGAACAGGTGGAACATGTTTAGCATTTTTTCTAGAATGCAATGGAAAAAAATAAAAGAAATCAATGTTGGGAGAATCATCGAGTCACTCATAGTCGTTTTGCGTGCTTAGCACTTTTTTTTAATTGCAACATTTTTAGCCAACTTCCAAATGAGCTACGAGGCTCCAATTTTGTTATAATGGTCTCCTAGGACCTTTCTACATATCCTCGAAATGTTTTTCGAATCACTCGCCAATTAATGAAACTTTCATAAGAATTGACCACAAGAAGAAAAAACGGGTATACAGAGATGATTCACCTGAAACGAGAAGTTCGTATGGCAACTTCCTTTATTTTTCAAAAACAAAATAAACTCGCAAAACGACTTAGAATGATTCGGGAACCCTCCCAACATTGATTTTTTTCGTTTTCCTCCATTTTATTCTGAAACAGGTAGGAATGTTTCGCAGTTTCTCTAGAATGCAATGGAGAGAAACGAAAAAAAAAATGATAGGAGGATCCTCGAGTCTTTCAAAGTCGTTTTACGTGTTTCATTCGTTTTTGAAATTTTCGAAATTATGTAAAACTAGAGTTTTTTGACCAACTTCCAAATGAGCTATGAGGTTATAATTTTGCTAAAATAGCCTCCAGGTACTACCCTACAAATCCTTGAAATATTTTTCGAATCGTCCACCAAAGAACTTTTCATTTTAGGTGAATCACCCGGTATATTTCGCTATTTTGAAAAAAGAAATATAGGTCCACTTCAGATCAAACCGAAAGTGGCTTAACTATTATCAATACATCAAAATCTGTGTAATTGTACCACAAAGCAATCCGTTAAGTTTGGAAAAATGTATTGACAACTAATGAAGTTATAGCTTCTAGCCTGTTATCATTATCACCCGTTATAATGCTGATTACAACCAACTTTTTCGTTATCTTCAAGTAGACGCATTAGTGTTTGATTATCGGGAGGCGGTGACGGTTCTTCTTCAACATCATTCTCCTCTTGTTGATCATCTGGATCGGATTTCAAACGTGCCAATGGTGGTAATGGTGTTAACGGTAATGGTGATGGTTCTTCAACAATACTATCAGACCGTTCAATTTCCGTTAAACCACTAACACCGTTCAATTGTCGTAATTGTACAGCTTGATAATAGATTTTACTATGATGGCTTGTTGCAACTTTATATTTCAATAGGCCTTTCTCTTGTTCAGGCCGATACGGGTAATGTAAATAGAATAGATCGTTACGCATTGTCTTCTTACGCATCCGATGTGGACCTTCAGTCATATCCAACATCCATTTATCTAAAAAGCACGATTGCGGCGGCCCCCATAAGCCACGTTCGCGTGTCAATTCATTCTCGGTTTGTAACCATTCTTGATGGACGTACCGTTGGGTATGTTGTGTTGTATTCTGGTGTTGTTGCCGGCGCATCTCTACTAATTCTTTTAACAGATTGATATGATTCATCATCCATGTGAAGGCTTGTTTCTTTTTAATTCGAACACGGACTTTTATTGTATCATCTTTACGGACTTTAGTACGACTGGCTAAACGTGTCAAACCGCCTGTTACTTTATGTATTTTCGATTGGATTTGATTGTGGAATTCCCACGGTACACGGTATGTGGCTTTACGTTCAGCATCAACGTAATTCAACCACAATTTCGAAGCGGCTTCGAATACTTGTTCTCTCACAATTGTTAAATCGGGTGCTTTAGCATTCTGATTTGGTTGTGCTAGAGTTACTTTAAAAACTTCTTCGATTGCTGGTTTTTTACAAACATACAATTCTTCCCATACACGTAACGCTGCACCGGCCATTAAATTACGCCCTTGGTGGGTATTTAAATGTTCATCTCTCGATTCTAGATCACTACTCGGATTTACATGCCATGTAGTTCGCATATTCGATTCTAACATAATCTTCATATCGGCGGTTAATTGTAACAAACAATAAGTAAGACAACCGATGAAATCCAATTCGTGATTACCGGCACCGAAGATTATTAAACGATTTGTTGTTAATTTGTGTAAAGCCTCCAAGACAGACATTTGATCGGCTATTGTATCAGTTGGACGTGATAATAAAAATAAAATACTACGATTCAAACAATGATATAGACATTCTAATGATAGATTACCACTGCGACGTTTAGCTTGACCGATTAGTTTAACAATAAAATCAAATACCTCATGTGGATCTTTAGTTAAAGCACCTTGCCATAATTTATCAACAATTCTGGCTGTTAAATAGAAAACATTCGGTGTTACATGTTGGATATGTGCATTAGCTAATGGTACAACCGGTATAGCTGCTTGATCACCAACTAACATATCAGCAGCCAATAAATGATCCATTAATGTTACTAAAATTTCAGTTTGGTAACAGATTTGTTGTGTTGATGTTGAATTCTCTGGATAAGCATCCAATACTAGATCGATAACAGGTGATGTTTTACCCGTTATAGATAAACTTAAAGAATCGACAACAATTACACGAATAAAATCAATGATAAATTGACGTGTTGGATGTGTTGTTAATTGATATTCATCAACCGGTGTCCGTGGTGCTATAATTACAGTATCCGGTTCATCACCGGCCGGTGTTGATGCACCACTACTATCCGTACTATCTGATGATACTGTCGGGAATGGGAATAAGACACCAGCTAAGGCACCTAACACTTCTGATGACATAAAAATTGGCATAAAATCCGGCATATTTTGATATAATTGAAATAATACTTGAACTATAGAAATTGGATGATTCTCCAACCATTCCGGTAATGTATCATCATTTGAATGTAATATAGATCGTGCTATAGTTAATAAAACAACTACAGCTTCCGGACATAGATTTATTCTTGGTGTTACCGTACTAGCTGGTTGATTATTAATTGAACTACCCCATAAAAATGTCCATACTGTATCTAAATCAAATTTGATTTCAGATGGTAATAATTTAACTGGTACACCCATCATTAATGCTGTTAATAAGAAATAAATTTCGGCTACATCTAGATGTGTTGGTAATAACCATCGTAAATATTGGAAACCGGGTATATGTAATGCTTCAGATTTTATATCAATACCACCATGATTATTACCGAGTTGATAGCCTAAAACGACTGCCATTTTATTATGTGTAACTTGTTCGGTGTAACGCAACCAACCACCATTGCTGTTACCTTCGCGAAACCTTTAAAAATAATATATAGTATATTAATAGCTATTATAACAAGTGCGTTATGGGGCCAATAAAACGCTAGAAAAACGTGTAATTTTCTCGAGCGTCTTATTTGCCCCTTAACGCAAGAGTTGTATACAAGATTTTATCCAACACCGAACAAAAAAACATTTTAAATATTTCTGAATTGCAATTTTGCAATTGTCGATAAATTTGTTTGATTAAACTTCAAGTTAAGTTGGCTATGAAAGTTATATACGTGAAACTGTCATTCGGAAATTTAAGATCAAGTAGGCTCTGTTCTTTTCTCACTTTAACTGACATGCGTATTTTCGTTGTGCGTATAATTTTCAATTTTATTGTAAAATAACGTTCGTACTTCTACAAGAAATTAAAAAAGCTGCTAAGTGAACTTTTTCAAATTTAATTCCAGCAAAATCAAAACATCTCTACGAAAAATAATTCTAAGAGTTCAATATTTGCATTAGAGTTGGCACATACTGTAATACACATCACGCCCTATACTAACCAATAGGAATACGTAATTTCTATAACACACTAGTATGTTATAAAATGCTTTATTGATTTAAAATTGGCCTAGTTATAGCCCCATAATACAACAGTGTTGGATAATAGGTATTCATACAACTAGTGCATTATAGGGCAAATCTTCTCGAATTAACTATTGCCCATAATACACGAGTTGTATACAATATTTTATCCAACGTCGAATAAAACCATTTTCATTATTCTAAGCGGTTAATTAATTCCCATTATTCTATGTAGTTTAAAATGAAATGACAGTCAAAAAATTAGAATCATGTTGGCTTGATTTTTGGTTGCTATGGAGATTGTTGTTTTTATAAATAATTCGGCTGTTTTGTCTCCTAATTCTTTTGCGTCTTTTCATTGTGTTCACTAAACTAACTTCTACAAATTGAATACCGAAAAAATCGAAAAATAAATACGAAAAAGAATTACAGCAGATTAATGGAGACAAGTGGTGTAAAAAAAATTAATAAGGAAGTGATTTTTTTATACTTTTATAACTATTGCGACAAATAGGTTGCTTCATCACTATGGACTAAATATTCCATGTCAAAAACAACACTGAGGATTTACAAAAACATTAATATTTCAAAATTTGGAACCGTCATCTCTTTTTTAACAAGTTATTCAAAGACGTATAAGGCGAAGAAAGCTAAAGTCCTTGAAAACGAACATATCGAAGAATTTTTTAAAAATGCACCTGATTCGGATTATTTAATGCATAAGGTATATTTTTATTTTTTGACGATAGATCTAAAAAACATTAAACATTTTAGATGGTATTAATCATGGGGATTTCTTAATTAATATTAATATTAAATAATTGTTCCAATAAAATTATTAAGTTCTAATAATAATAGCAAGCTATATTCATAACTCATTAGTGAGTTGAGGTACTTTACTGATCTAAAATCGATTGAATTATAGTGTCATAACAAAACGGTGTTGAATAAAGATAATTATAGAAAATTATAATTACTTGTTTAATAGTAGAGGATTGGAGCACATTACAACCAAGATGCGTAACGCCCAAACGACTGTAGTAGAATGTAGATTCGATTGTAAAAACAATAGGACCCAATCAAAGCCTAAAGTACGTGCTATTTCATCTGCTACAATATTCCTCGTTATAAACAATAACGAATGTAATAGACTTAAACAACGATTTCTTAATAAGATATTTTCACCTTCACCATCATGTTCTGTATCACTCTCGCGTAAATTTATATGTTTTTCATTGAAACTGTGCGATATTGGTAGAGTTGCAACAATAAATTGTCCAAATAATAATAGATCTTGTTGTCGTGGTTGTCCACCTAATAAAATCGATAATAATGAGAATAAGACTTGTCTTGTTGATGGATATTTAACATCCGGTGTTATATATAAGAGTTTCTCAACAAGTTGTAAATCTCTCATTATCCATGTATTATTGCGTTTCTCATTCGATTCAGCTGCTAATTCATATAAATGTTCTAAATGTGAACGTAATAATTCACCTGGTGCTTCATGCCATACTTCTAAATCGCATAATAAATCTTGAAATGCTGTCCGATTCGGTATTGCTGATGATTCACGTCCACTATCTACTGTACCAACTAAACTAAATGCTAAATGTAGAATATGTGAATTTAATAATGTACGTTTACGTCTTAATAACATTGCTAATGTTTGATAGCCACGTCGACGATCCATTTCAGCTTGTGCAACTTTATTACTACGTACAACACAAACTAATGCTTTTACACCAGCATATAAACTTTCAATATCCTGTGCCATAGCGATTAAGCCTAATAATACTGAACAACCACCAACTGTATCAATAGTTGTGGCAACAGGTCGTGGACAAAAGACACGTACACCTAAATAACCAATAACAACACCACCTAAACTACGTGCTGAACCGGCCAAATGTCCAGCTGAATTATGTAAAATACGTATAGGTGTAGCACTTTCATGACTAGACATTCCTAATTGTTTAGCAATTGATTTATTATCAGTTCGACTGTAGACTTTACGTATTCGATTCAATGTCAATTGGGAGACAGCACGGGCATTTAAGCCGAACACAACTTTCTCCTCTGTAACGAGCTGTATAATTTCTAATTGATTTAGATTTGGTGCTAAAAATGAGCCCATATAGTGTGGTCCTAATTGGAACATTTGTGATACAACTACTGGTGTTAATACTTCTTCAAACAAATGACAAGGGCCTTGTTTCCAACATAATCTAGAGAATCGTCGCCAAGATGGCGGTGTACCAATATAACCATAAACCGATGAGGCTACTGTTAAATTAGCTGAACCACCTCCTGGATTCTGTGATATATAAAACATTTTCTGTGAATGTATCTGTTGTCCATCTAAATACAATGAGAATGATGAATTCTTTAATACGGCTCGATTTAAAACAACAACAATATGATGCCATTGACCTTCTTGTAGAATATCCGGACACCAGACTCTAGCACCATGTTCACCGGAACCTTCCGGTTCCCAATCACCGACATGATTTGGTATATGAGTCTCTTGTGTTGATACAATTATTGCTTTATCACGAGCTGATAAAACTATTGATAAACAGACTAGATGATCTTCACGGCCACCATTAAAATTTCGTACTAATGTTAATAAACGTACACAATGTGGATCTGTACGTGGATCTGAGAATTTATCAACACATATCCATGTTGAGTAACTTAAACCGGTTTGTGGTGGAAATAGACGATCACCAGCACCAATACCACCCAATACATTATTATCAATTGTTGATACAACACTGGGTGTTGTTAAGGATTGTGGTGCAATACTTGGTAAATATAAACAACCGAAACCTTCGGCTGACATATCGAATTCAACAAACGGTGGTAATGTATAGGAGGATTGTGCACGGAAATCTTTCGGTGTTGTCATCGATACTAGTGTTTTAATACGTGTTAATGGTACTGGACCACCACCTGGTTCGGTTGCATCCAATGGTACACAACACAACGGATTACCCAATCGAAGAAAATTACGCAAATCTACCGGTTCTAGAGCTTGGGCTGCTAAACGCTCCAACATATATTGTAATGGAGCATGTAATGGATGATTCTCATTTTGTATTGGTATTGAACTGATTTGTAATAAATAACCAACGAAATTCTTCTCGCACATCACCTGTTGGTTACGTTCACTTCTCACTAATGATTTTATCACTTCAGCAATGTATAATTGGAGATTTAGAGCCATTTCCCGATTGTTATCATCCTAGAAAAAAATCACCAATTTAATTTGAATTAAAAACGATTCAAATTGAATTACCTTGATACTAGGAAGTAGTTGTAGCATGACAACAACAACACCAGGATGGACGATGATCGGATCGGGTATTGGTGGATTTAAATTCAACGAATTTACAAGTCGCTTGCCGGGCGTATTGTTGTTATTAGTCGATTCATTCGTTGATGATTGTCTTGATAATGGTGGTGATTTCATTAGAATACCAGTATTTAAATTTGGCTTATCGAATAGATCAAGTGCTAAATCGTATAAAAGACGATAGATTAATGTAGCATATGATAATGATGGTGGTATATCATCATTTAATTCCGGATTAATAACAGATCCTATAAATAATTTATAATAAATATCTTGTAGATGATTTGAGATTGGTTCGTTGAAATCATCACACTCGTTTAAAATTTTTATATTTTCCGTTGCAAAACAACCCAATAGCCGTAACGTATCACATAGACTAGTCGAACAGATTTCGTGATAGAAATTCTTGGCATTGGCCGGTTCGAATCGCATCGCTGTCGATATAGTATGGAAAACAATATAGATTAAATTTAATACTTCTGGATTGTCAATTCGACAATTTAAACGATTCTCTAATGTTAACAATACACTAGTAACACAGACGAAACCATTCGCTTTCCTGAATACAGTCCGGGTACGATGGGATTCTTTTAAACATAAACGTAACGCTTCCAATATATCGATTTTCAATTGTAATGATGTCCGTGGTGCTGAATTTAATGTTGACAATAATTGGCCCATATCATCATCACCACCACTTGTTTGAATCAATTCTCTTATAATACCAAGTGTTGTATATCGACATTCCGGATATTGGACAAGATTATGGACACATTGGGCACCACCACATTCTCTCAATACGTTCGCATTAGCACTATTACCAGATAATAGTAGTGTTAATGCTTCTATAATTAAACCACCTAGTTTTTGTTGGCCTTCCGGTATTTGTGTATCAATGTTCGTTTTCTTGTCCTCTAAGAAATTCGAATAGCGTTTCAAACACGTCACGAATACTTCCAACATACCAACTTCACGATAAACATCTTTAAAGATAACATTATGCTTTAAAATATTCAATAGTGTTCGTACACATAAAATACTGCATTCTACATGGTTGAGACTGTGTGTCTTTAGAAAGATTGACATCGATATTAGTTCTTTGCACGGTACAAAGTTCAATTGAAACACTAAAAATTCGATTAATTCGAATAATTTCGCCTGAATTTCCTCCGATTTATGATGAATTTTTTCAGTGAATTGGCTTAGAGTGTTCTGATTTTCTAATATAAAATAATTGGCATTGTCTGAATGGTAAATACTGGAAATCGCATCCAAGATTGTACAACACAATAGTGTTGAATTTGATTTTAGAAATGTGCTTTGTAATACATGAAATGCTTGTATGTTACGTACACTGGTGCCACGTCCTGACGGCTGTGGTAATATAAAACCTTGCATTTGAAACAATGAACCAGTCGATGCCTGTGATGGTTTCAATTCAATATAACCGCACATACATAATGAGGTGATCATTAAAACTAAATTACGTATCGATTCTTGTGCTTCGTTCGATTTCTCATTTTCTAATTTCAATAAGAAATCGGACAGAAATAGGTAGCCTTGAGCTTGCCGGAAATCATCTAATAATGTTGACGAGACATCACTTGAATCTTTTAAAAAACAGAACACTGTAACGAACATTTCAACAATCTCTAACGGTGCTAATTCAGGTACTCGTTTCATGTTCTCTATACATAAACTAACGCAGCCTTTTGAATGAATATAACCGACAACTGGTGGTGTTAAACCATGTCGAGATAATGTCATCAATACTTCAGCAGCACTCTTCCTCCACATAACATTATGTGGAGGACACCAGGAGGTAATTGCCGAAAATAATAACGTTAAATCATCTTTTCTTGCTAATTCTTCAGCCGGTATACGATGGCTGCACAATCTAACTAGTAATTGTACGAAAATCTTTTGTAATAAAATACGACGTTCACGTGGGGTGAAATCACTATTACTATCTTTACTATTTGCCTCTTGTTCGGACATTTCTGGTAGATCGAAGAATAAATACAAACATTTAACTAATGTTGATGGTACAGACACTTCGGACATTACTTGTACTAATGTAGCATCACCGGCAGCTAATAAATTTAATGTTGTCAATAACATCCAACCATTACTCGATTCCTCACAATTTTCAATTTCGAGAAATTTTGCTATAGCACAACTGGCCGCCTCTGTACTCTGATTTGATGCCCGTTTCCTAATCTCTGACACCATCAATAAGGAGACTTGATGGCAGAACGCCAAAATATCCCAGAATTTCTCATTCATATCGCATGTAGGACTCGAACCGAACACCTATAAACAACAATAAACACAAATTCTAAAAACTAAATTTTCGAATTAAATAATTCTTTACCTTGCAGAATAATGGTAGCATATTGTACAGCTTGTCGTCACGTTCTTGATCAGTCAATGGATGTGCTGGATGCGTATATTCAGAGAACAGTTTCTTTAAATGCATAAGACCGAGTTGAGTGTGTGGTGAGCCGGGTGTTGTGTCTGATATGTCTGATGATGAGGCGGAGGGTGTATTTGTGCCTCCACCCCGTAGTTTCCGCATTATATTCATGCTGTTCGAAGATGTGTATATGTGTGTGTATGTGCTTAAAAGCACCTGTAATCAAACAACAAAACAATAACCACTACATGTTAGAATTTCTATTCAGTAAACCATAAGGAGCACACACACACACACACACACATACATACAAGAGGAAAAATGTCAACGTATAATAAATAAAGATGATGAAAATGCCAAGCTCTAGCATTACTTTTACCAGAATAGAATAGGAGTACTTGATATTGTACTTTACATAATGTAATGACCTCAATTTGTACCATGAAAAAACGGATATTTTTCAATTTAGAAAACGACGGTGTTTTATAAAAATACATTGATAACGTTAACGTTATTAATTAGTAATTAGTGTAATTACATAATTATTCTAATCGAAATGTTGGTTTATCGATCAATTTCCGGATGTGGTTTTCTGGCCGCTTATTTTCTTTAATATTAATCATAACAAGAAATCATTAGCGTGTACAAATTCAATTCAAAACAAATTTATTTTCCGTATCCAAGCGCATCCTTGAATATATTCAACATTTTATTCAAGTATAGTAATAGTATAGTGCCACAAGTTTCCTAAGGGAATGACTAAAGTAATAGAGTAATATTTAGTGACCGACTGAAGATTCGGTTTCGGTTTCGGCTGATTTTTGGCCGAAACTCAGTATTCGTGAATCGTCTCGCTTCGTTCGGGAGAGTTCGTGCCTCATGTCGAATTGTGTTTTTCTTACAGACTATAATGGTTGCTTTTTTTATTTCATTTAACACGAATTAATTACATAACAAGTAAACATACACTAGATTTCAGGATAGAAAAGAAATTTTAACATATCCAAATAAGTTTCGGTTCCGGTTTCGGCCAAAGATTCGGTTTCGGTTTCAGTTTCGGTCGAACACTAATTATATTTAACAATGAATGTTCAATTGCAAGTAGCACCTCATAAAATAATAAATTTAAAAAAAGAAGACAATTTCACCATCTGGGTAGATTTCGGACAAAACCGGTAATAAATCCGAGTTCTTACAAGGCATTTTACAAAATAGAATTTAAATACAGTAATTTTAAAACATACCCAGATGGTGAAATTGTCGATCCTTTTTTGATTTATTCACTGTTTAATATACTTGACTTTATTCTATTACTGTAGTCATTCCCTTAGAAAATTTGACAAACTTTATATTACGCAACGGGATTATAATGTGCTGCTATTAGTTAATGTGGTCATCAAAAATTTAAAAACTCATGTATCCATAGTTACCAGATGAAATACTGCGCTCCTATTGGTTAGATTAGTAGTAATGTAATGAAGCTGTATTGTAATGAACCTTATTACAATACAGGTAGCAAACATAGAATTAATCAATTACACTATGGGAGTAGAAAAAATCTTTATTACATGTAGGTCGTCTGATAAAACTATAAATTTAACCGCCCTATGTACTTGGTTTCTTGTAAATGTAACAAACTCCTCTATTTAAAGTGAATTATACGTGTTAAGAACGGTTCAATATCGATTTTATCCTATGAAAGTCTAAAAAGAAGAGCTTATCCAGACAAATGTGAAGGATAATCTTGAGAAAAGAATTAAAATTCTACAACACCGGATAAAATACAGTTCTTTACTTGTGTTGAATTATTCAATTAACCACTACAAGAAGAGTAAATTTAGATCTTTATCACTTTATATAATGGATAAATCAGTGAAATGATACCCGTTATCTGTTGATTATCACTGACTAAAACATTAAACAACAATGTTTAAATATTAGCAAATTATAAGGCAGAGTCGATAAATACGGTAATTGTTTGGAAGATGATAACAAATTGTTTCAATTCTCACTTGAAATGTGTAGTCGATTTTAAAGGCAATAATTTACAGTTGTTTTTTTGTTGTAAAGTCAACGAACTGTTTAAATGAGATTTAGCAAAAGTTCTCCAGTATTGTCTTCCTGATGTTTAATTTAATGTGTGTTCATTTAAAAACACACACACAAACTAGAAATCAGGAAATTCCCACCTGCATTTCAATCTAATTAAAAAGCACAAAATAATCAATTTTAGTTGTGTACGGAGTTTAATATATTCAGTTTCTGGAAGTATACTGAAAATTGATTCAACCACTTACACTTTAAGGAATTTTTAAGCGCAAACTTATTTAAAAAAAATCAAATAACATTATCAAATACCGGGTGATTCATCTAAAACGAAAAGTTCTTATAGCAACTCCTATTAGAATTAGAATCTGGTAGCTCATTTGTAAGCTGGTCAAAAAACCGTCGTTTCTGACGATGTCGAGATGTTCCAAAAAAAATGGAGAAAAACAAAAAATATCAATGGTGAGAGGATCCTCGAGTCATTCTAACAATAAGTCGTTTTGCATATTTTGCTCGTTTTGGAAAATTGCGATCTTGTCCAAACGGAACGTTTTTTGACCAACTTCCAAATGAGATGCGAAGTTCTAATTTTGCAAAAATGGTCTTCAAGTACCACCCTATAAATCCTTGAAATATTTTTCGATTCGTTCGCCAAATAATGGGAGTTGTAATAAGAACTTTTCGTTTTAGGTGAATCACCCGGTAGATCAATACCTGAATTTTTACAATATTAGATTGTTTGCACGGATTTTGTGCCAATAAAGCAGAATGCAGATAGACTACCGAATGTACTGAACAAGGATCAACGTACATTCCATGGAATAATAGAAATAATCTCAAGATTGTGATTATTTCGCTATAATAATAAGGGTTATCTTAGGAGAAAAGCTGATAAAGAATGAAACTGAAAATTGAGAATTATACACTACTGGCAACATTAACTATAACTATCAACATCTCGATTTTTACTATTTCTCTCTAATTCTATTCAATTATCGAAAACTACACAATTATTTCAAAAATATTAGGAAAAGCAAGTTTTAACTCTAATCGCTAGCTTAGTATATTTTACATTGTATTCTAGTACAAATTATACTAAAATTTATATAAAAATATAATATAACTCTCTTGAAATTTTAACATAATTGCTCAATTTCGGTTTTTCAATGTAGAAATCAGGACATCGAACCGGAACTGAACCGTAAACAGAAAATCGAAAAAAAACGAAACTGGTTAGAACAAAATTCGGAGCTGAATCAAAAACAACTCAACACGATTTTTTTCTTTTTTTTTTATCACCACTTTCTTCGCGACTCCGGAAATTAATCATTTGGAACTGGACCAAAAACCAAAAAACGAAAAAACCGTTATTTTTACAGGAACGAAATCGGAACCGAACCGATAATTTTTTTCTCAATTGAACCGGAATGAAAACCGGAACAAAAAAATAACGGTTCGAAGCCCAAGTAGAAATTGAGAAATCCCACCTAAATTGATAGAGTAGAAAAGAGAAAGATACGATTATACGTAAATGTATAGTAATGTTTTAAGTTCCAATCGCCAGTCCTGTATATGTGTATGTCTATATGGTTGATTCAACAAAATAATGAATCATTTCCTAATTATTTAATGCAACTGTTTATATTAATTGTATTCTCAGTAAAAACATGTAAAATAATTGATTTGCACTTTTAATTAATATAAACAAATTCAATTTTGTGTTGCAATAAATTATAAATCAACCTACTATTTATTTAGTAAGTACAAGACTATATCCCGATTAGTTTAAATTTATATAAACAGGTTGAAACAAAATCTCAAATTACTAACTCTCATAATTAATTAATTAGATATATGATAGTTATTTGAAATACTATAGTTTCATTGGGATTTCCTAGTGCAGAATTTTATATATTTTTTTTTATTATTTAGAAAATACGACTAGATTCATATGATATTATGATCACAAAACAGACAAAACGGATATAATTTTGATGGATATTTATATTAATTTGTGGCTAATTCAATTGTAGAGAAGGACGCTTATTTTGTGGACACATTGTATAACTGCGTATCTATAATTTATTTGATTTTGTACAAAAAATACAATTATCGGAGTTTTTTTGATGAAAATGCAATTTATATTAATATGACATTAATTAGAATTCAAGATTAATTGTAATTGTTGAATTAATAACATGTTGTAATTATTAAAAAAAAAAGATTGTTTTGACAATTTGTTTTTCAAATCATCCCTGTATAATGAATTCAACGCCAACTCCGACACACTGACCTATACACATACATACATAGGAGTATAATTTAATTGTTACTATTTTTTATTAAATTTTAATCAATTTTGTTGAACTTGAACAATACGAGATGATTGTTTTAATTCACAAGGGGACAGTTGTTTTTAATTCAATCGGTAAAGGTTACAATTGGCGAATGGAAAGAAAGCTAAAATGTATACACAAAAAATCGATTAGTTTCACATTGGATGTTGGACGATGTAAAATAGGAATCAAAATCGTTTGATAATAAAAAAAATCTTAATAATTACCTGTTAATTTTCAAAAGAATCAATCGATTCATTTCGTCAATGATATCAATACGCCCATTTGGCTTTCTAATGACAGTTGATACATAACGAACGTACACATACACAATCGACAAATATACGAATATAAAGATGTGATATTCACCAGTTTACACTGTTGGAGTATCAAACACAAACATTAAAAATTGCTACATACGGTGGCGTTC
>JAZBGW010000220.1:0-33060 GCA_037464815.1 Mylabris variabilis
GTCAAAAAACGCTCGTTTACAAACTAAACACGTAAACGACTTTGAATGACTCGGGGATCCTCCCAATATTGTTTTTTTTTTCGTCATTTTTTTCTGGGGCAGGTGGGAATGTTTCGCATTTTTTTCTAGAATGTAATAGAGAAAAACGAAAAAATCACTGTTAAGAGGGTCTATATAAGAGTCATTCTTAGATTTTAGTGTATTTAGCTCATTTCTAAAAATCGCGACCGAATGAGGTACGAGATTCTAATGTTGCTAAAACGATCTCCAAGGACCCTCCTATTAATCCTTGGAATATTTTATGAATCGCTCAATAATGGGAGTTGCTATAAGAACTTTTCGTCGTAGCTGAATAACCCTGTATATTTTGTAAATTTTTATATCAATGACTTGATTCTGTGACGATTTCTGAACAGATTCAAATCTTGTAATTACCAGCCAGAACGAAATACGCGTTTCGGGAAGCTATATAAATGACGAAATCTCTTGTAGGATCAAACTAGATTTCTATACACTTTGATTTTTGGTGAATATTCCTCACATGATTATATAAATAACTAATTTTTATTATTTGTTTCGTTGTGTTTTTTTTTTGGTTTAGTGAATGAAGTTCAAGTTCGTGCTACATGCCGGACCACCCGAGCATCCTATGTAATTAAAACTCGATACTATACTTACCTTTATATTGTATGTATATAGATATAGGTAACGATGAAAAGACAGAGAGAAGGAGTGAGATAGATTGCATATAATCAGTATGTAAATCATGACCACGACTGGACCATATTTATTAATCCAATATTGACGTTATATTTAAATTATATACCCGTCCTAGTATTGTACAGGTCAAAGTTATTATTATACAAAGCTAATTATTGGCTTCATCAAACTCAAAAACCGATACGGAAGGTAAAAGTATCTCTACCTTCAATATAATACAACAACAACAAGAACATATAAAAGATATTACACTTGATTTTATTACGTTATTATCGGAAATTTCGCCTCAGAATAATAAACAACGGTGTTTCTCCATTATGTAATCCACTTCTTATCTCGAATTTAACAATTTCTCATCATACATCGAGGATAATATAAATATGAACTAACAGTACATATGCGTTTTTCTTCTTTTTTTCTGTGTTGTATAACAGAAAAATAAGTTTAAAGTAGAAATTTGCATAATGACTTCCAATAGTTTGTTGTATGTGTATTAGAGAATGTCCAATGGGAATTTGTTGTATGTACAAGTTCATAAATCGCCTATAAAGAATTCTTAACGACCATTGTCGATTACCGATAGATATCAAACATTCGCGGAAACATAGTAGTTAGAAGTAGCCATATATATGCAAGTATGTATTTTCTGTTTTATTTTTATTAAGTATTATTTTCAAGTCTAATCGTATTCACCATTGGCAAATAGTATAAGTAAATATACCAGCATACAGAACAATTATCCAACTATTTCCCTATTGATATGTGTCTGCCAGCTGGAACATGTTTCTTACGTTTCCCAAGTCTATGGAATCGTTTATAACAATACAAATTGTAAATGTTTTTTTGTTTTAGTTTTTAAAATTTCTTGTTGTCTCCTCGACTGTTTTGGCGTAATTTCAAAAATAAACCCCAAAACTACCCATAGAGTAGCTGAAGCGCCTTCATACCGGTTTTCTTAAATGAACACATCAAGCACAGTGCCGAAACACTGTGGTTTTCTTAAGAAACTTTAAATTCAGCGCTGTACAGGGTGTCTTATTTTCGATAGTATTTACGATATCTTATGTAAGCAGTGATGGGCTACTTTCTTGAAGTTAATCGAAATGCCTACTTGATTTTTTATTAGGTAGGTACATTCATTTGTTTTCGGGCTGTATATATTTTTTAATTTTTCAAGATTTTGAAAATGCTTTTTGTATCTTGTGTATTTTTTTTTAAAAATTAAGTACATTTTTGGCATTACAGATACAGTTTTTAAGCAGATTTGACCTATGTAATTCAATTTTGAATAAGTCTTACGGTTTTTGAAGTATGACACAAACTTATGTTTTTTTTTTAAATAGCAACTAAATTAGATTTACGCTCAATAAAATTTCTTATATTTTTCTGACTCCAGATATATACCGGGTGATTCACCTAAAATGGAAAGTTCTTATGGCCACTCCCATTAGTTGGCAAGCGATTCGAAAATAAAACAATACGTGGAGAGCATTTTAGCAAAATTAGAACCGCCTAGCTCATTTGGAAGTTGGTCAAAGAAAGTTCACCATGGACAGTCGTGATTTTTAAAAACGAACTAAACACGTAAAACGACTTAGTTAGAATTACTCGAGATTCCTCCCATTATTGATTTTTATTTCTTTTTCTCCATTGCATTCTAGAAAAAAATGCAAAACATTCCCATCTATTTCAGAATACAATGGAGAAAAATAAAAAAAATTAATCTTGGGAGAATCCTCAAGTCATTCTTGGTCTTTTTTGTGTGTTTAGTTCATTTTTGAAAATCGCGACATCGGCAGAAACGAACGTTTTTTGACCAGCTTCCAAATAAGCTACCAGGTTCTACTTTTGCTAAAAACTTTTCGTTTTAGGTGAATCACCCGATATAGTTTGTTATAGGTATTTCCAAAAATGTAAAAATTATTGAGAAAAATCATCTTACAGGTGAAAATTAAGGAATCCTATCTAAAATAGACAGAGTGCTATGAAACAATTATCACTTATGTATGATTTGTCATATTGTTATTAATTTCTTTTTATTTATAATTATGGCATTATTTTTACTAAATTCAATAAATAAGTAGGTGGAAAAAATGAGGAAAATGACATGCTAAGAACCTTATTGAAAAATCAAGAAAAGAATTAAAAAAATGCTATTACAAAATTGTTTAACAAATGAAAATAACCGTCGTTCCATAGCACTCTGTCTATATAAAAAAAAATATTTTAATTTTTATCTGTAAGAAAAATTACTCTTACGTTTTATATTTATGAAAATAGCTATAACAAACCATACATTTTTCAAATCAGTAAAAAATTGTGAATCCAAAAAATAATAAATCAGTTATGCTTCCTATTTAAAAAAAAAACAAATTTGTGTCATATTTGGAAAACTATATAATATTCGATTTGCTAATTCGAATCTATGGAAAAAACTGTATAAGAGTCAATAAATATCTTTTAAATATGTTAATTGACCTAATAGGTATAGAGCATTTTTAAAATCCTGAAAAATTGAAAAAAAAATGAATAACTCGAAAACAAATGAATATGACAAAAAACCAAGTAGGTCTGTGGATTAAGCCCAAAAAAGTAGTCCATTATTGCTTACATGAGATATCCTTAATACCATCGAAAATAACACATCCTGTACATTTATTGCCGTAAATATTTTGCAAAAAAAACAGCCGAGGTGTTGAAAAGAAAAATCATAGCTGAAACATATCACGCTCAG
The DNA here is from genome assembly GCA_037464815.1 of Mylabris variabilis. Lineage (NCBI taxonomy): Eukaryota > Metazoa > Arthropoda > Insecta > Coleoptera > Meloidae > Mylabris > Mylabris variabilis. The sequence continues at coordinate 3,455 of JAZBGW010000220.1, forward strand.
CGTTTAGTTAATATAAAAACTGTTAAAGAAAATTGAATTCTAGTCACATAAAACGACACAAACGTCCATTCTGATCAGGCTAAATATAAGAAACTGACAATATATACGTATAATAGATTATAACGCTATAAACAATAGTTTTAAACAATTAACATTAATGAGAATTTTATAGTAAATTGAATTGTATCCATTTGTATTTGCTTATGTTTATAAATCGACAAATCAATATATTACTAATCACTAATTACATTTATATTGCAAGAATAAAAATTGAATTGTTGTTAAATTCAACAGATCGCGCTTACCTTGAAGAACGTTCCCACGTTACAACTGTGACGAATCACAACACTATAATTGTGGCTTTTTTCTGTAAAAAAGGGAGTAAAGAATCTGTCTCATTCACAAGATTTTCTCGAGTTTTCAACAACTGAATCAATATTACGGGGGACAATAAGGAAATCCATTGATTACCAATTAAAATTGATTTGTTGAATAATTACCATAATCATTTATAATTAAAACTAATTGTAGGATACGAAAAAAATTACATAATTGATTATTGCCCATTGTTTTGTTTTATGTAAATAAATGCAAATGATGTGAATCAAACAAACAAGATTGACATTATAAGATTCTCATATTCTAAGAACGCGACCACTAACTGTCAACTTTACCTAATTCATTACAACTGTTGCATTTTACAAGCGAGGACATTGCATTAGAAGAAGCCTTTTTATGGTAAAAACGTTACATTGCTTCTGTACAATTTTTTTTTCTTCTTCTTCTTCTTCTTCTTCCTACGTTCCTCTATTTCTTCTACTTTTTTATAAACGTGTAACTCAATCAGTAATCATTCTTCAATGTTTAATTATTATCGTGTTTATACGCAACTATTCTAACTGTATTTATTGCAAATTAACGACTTGCCGGACAAGCGTTTTTAAACAAAAACTTGTTAATTTTATGCAAGATTTTTAAAATCAATTATTCTACTTGTTCGACTAAATTGAATTTTGTTAATGGAAATTGGAATACGTGTCAAGATTTGAGCATTGAAGCGTTAAAAAGAATTTACCACATTTTATTACAAATTCTGTTGGCGTAATTACTACTGTTAACACCAACTAGACAATATTTAACAAATTATTTAAAAAAAAAGAATATGTAGACAGGATTAAAACGTCTCCTTTGGCTTTTCCAACTTTTCATTAAACTTGCAAGAAAATTTATGAGTTTACGTTATTTTGACTTGAAGTTGTTACGTTTCTTTTTATAGTTAGCGTGTGTGTTTGTGTTTATTGAAACTTTTCAGTATTCGTTTTAGTATAAAATTTCTGTGTGAGTGAATGTATGTATGTATGTATACTGGAGCGAGGTAGAGCTTTACTAGGAAACAAGAAGAGAGACGTAAGTAAAAAGCACCATCCGAAAATGACAAATAGCGGAACTCTGGATTCGCGTTGCCTAGGCTACGTTCTCTCGCAGAAATATGGCTGCATATAAATAACAAGAAAGTCTTAACGGTACGGTCTCTGCATAGCTCAATTTTTACAAGAACAAAAACGCCAAAAAAAAAAGAAACAGGAAGAAAAAGTATACAAACAAACGGATACTAGATTATATGTTAAAGATGAAAGAAGTTACTTCCGGATCATCCAATCTATTTTTCTATTAAGATTTTCTAAAGCTGTTGGTAATCCTTTTTGTATGTTTTCTTTGTTTTTTTCTTGTTCGTTTGTTGTTGTTTTTCAAACCATTCTGGATTCACATAGGGATGTGTTGAACGAACAGTCGTTAGTTTTGTTGAATTCGAAATTGTATGTGTCGGTGCAACAAATACGATGAACTGTAAATACGTCGCTCAAGGATTTCACATTAATCGATCGATTACTTCACCGATTTAAAATCTAAAATTTACTGCAATAGTTCTCGTTATTTATCGTGTCGAGAATCCTCAACATCTAACAATGACTCTTTCATCATTAGACTAGAACTCTGCAAGGAGCTAGTAGAAAATTTAAAATTTATCGTTACAATACACAACAAAAGTAGCTCCTCTCTGCTGTATTGGGAGCACTATAACCAGTGACGTGCCCATGGAAGGGGGGTTTCAGGGGTTGGAACCCTTCCAAGATTCCGTAAAAATTTGTGCTGTTGAGACTAAAATCTAAAAAAAAGAATGAATGTTTACCACTGTGTAAAAAAAGAATACTACAGGCGAGCAATTTTTATACCCTTTTAGACTCTTTCATATTACATCTTAACGATCGTTTGGTAAATCATGAAAATAATTTAACAATCTGCGATGTAATAATATCAGTAAAAAGTGAAAAGATAGTTGTATAAGGAAAAGAAGATGACGAAAAAAAAATTAAGAAAATTGTATGCATTATATGAACATCTTTTAGATGCTTACAGTTCTGAAATCATGTTAGAGGAAGTAAAACTCTGGAAAAGGATACTGAGTGAAAGTGACGACCCCCCCCAAAAAATGCCATAGATGCATTCGTGAATCTTCAAAAAAAAACACCTGGAATTGTTCCCTAATATCGCTAAACTTCTCAAAATATTGATAACAATTCCTGTAACAACTGCGCCTAATGAAAGGACATTTTCAACTTTAAAAAGATTGAAGGCGTACCTGAGAAATATAAAAGGCTGAATGGTTTAGCACTTCTCAACATTCATAGAGTACAGTAGGGAGCGGATAAACGAGACCACTTTTAGTGCGGTTGTGTAAAACTGGCTTTTGAGGGCAGTCGTAATAGAACTTCACAGGTTAGGATTTGAGAAAAAAGAAGGGGATGGGTTATTGGTGGCATTTTGGGTATTTACCTCAAGAGAAAAATACTTTCTACAAACTTGTTCTAACGCCTCCCACCTATCCACCTTCTTACCCTCACAAGAGAAGCAGCCTGACTCACACGAAGCGAAAAACGTAAACGGTTATGTTCAAGAGCCGATGTCTTTTATATGTTCCCCAATATACAGCCGAGTACACTGAATATTTAGTTGTGTGGATCAAGCTTTCTCCATCATAAACGGAAGAAGGTGGTGTGGCGATCGGAACTTTGAAATTGCAATAACAGTCACTTTCTAATAATAATAGAAAATCAATTACCTGTTCCATAAATACACAAGATAACCTACGATTTTTGGTTGGATATTTTTCCTTCCAAATTCTGACCTGCAGTATTTTAAGAACCTCCCTCGTTAGCCTGACTTACACAGCTTCACAATAATCGTCGCATATTTAGTACACTCGGCTGTACATATTACCTCCTTGCTGTGATAATACAGATTCAAAATGATCATCCCTATAAAATTTTGAAATAATTCACTTTTTGGCATACTCAGCTACACGGAAACTTTCAGTATTTCAGTCAGAAAAATGCGAATCAGTCATTTTGACTACTCCTGTTTTTGAGATGAGATTTTAAAATATTGATGCTATGCCATAAAACGATTACATTACAGAAATGTAATGCACAATTTTATGATTCACTCACTGTATTATCCACTTATTGTTATATGTAGTTGTAGATTTGTTCGTAACGAATCAGTTTGTATACGACTTCATCTCGACAACGGCTGAAAAAAAAAAACAACAATAAAAATCTGCAAAGGAGAACAATAAAATCAAAATATAACTTTGACACTATGTATTTTTTTAAAAAGTACAGTATGTATTGTAAATCAATTGAACGGAAATTGGTCCAAAGATGCGTGATGATGGTTATGTTTTCTTTATCCAATTCATCTTTTCTATGGTTATAGTAGCACCGAAAAATAAAAACCACTATATCAAACTGGCTGTTTCCGACGTGTTTAGGGCAACTAGCTATAATCTTAACTGCAGCAATATTATTTCGTTTTTTTTTCTCCTTCGTCTTCTTCTTTATTGACCGTTTAATACGTGAAATATCGACGCATTATCCGTATTGAGATTTTGCCAAACCGATAATAAATTCATTTCGTTTCGTTACAGGGATCATTCAAGCGATGAAACAGTGTCTTTTTTCTTTGATATAAGTATCTCTATTTCGTTTGGCATTTTTCTTCTCTTATTATTATTAATATTATTGCTTATATACCTATACGTGGTAATTTTCGTTTATGGAAATTGTTCATTTGCAAGGTGAATAATAGCGATATTGTATATTGAATACAACAGGTGATTTGTTGTAATTCAATAAGATTGAAACCGCTGTATTATTAGTAAGAATTTGTGAAAATCAGGTGATATTAAGATCAATATTATTATTATATTGAGAGATGCGACAGATGTTGTGGAAGTAAACTGTCTCTCAGTCGTATCCTTTTACATTTGAAAAGGACCTAATTGATTGCATAAAAGAATAATATGAATATAATATCAATAATAATAATAATAATAATAATAAACTTTTATTGTATAGAAGAAATCTGGAAAAAATCAAACCAATCAATACTTAATAATAATGGAAGAAAGAGTATATGTATGTATAGGAAAACGTGACATACCCTCAATAACGATCATTGTAATAAATGTAACTGTAACACACATTACCAATATACTAAATAAGTGTATCTCAAATAACTATATGTTTTGTATTATCATCGTGCAAAATTGTTCTCTTTTTCTTCATTCTTCCCATCTTTATTTTAACAATTCTTGGTTCGTTCTGTATTTATAAACATTTCTCAATGTCGACCACCGGAAAACATTCGTAATTTCAAGAGTAACGCTCATTAACGCTAATGATCACCACTTATCGATAATTACCTATTTCGATTTTTTTCTGATTTCAATGAAATTTATAAAGCCTTTTCAGTATGTTACAGTCAAGGATTCTTCTTCAATCTTTCAGCTCCAACTCAAGCTGAGACATGATTTTTCTGATACATATACAGGCTTTTCTAACAGTGTCATAACATCCTTGAATAATTTCAATATAATATTTTATAAGACATTGAAAATTTCTGAAAGTTTTGCCATGTTTATTCAAGTCGATATCCTTTGGACCTTGTCTAACTCTGCAACATAAACCATCAGGTAATACAAAACACAGTTCTCAAAAATTGAAAAAAAAATGGATATATGGATATTTGTGAGACTTTTTTTTATTAAAAGTCTACAGGAGTTCAAGCATGAAAAGATCAAAATGTCGGTTATAAGGCTCTGTTGGCTGAAAATTTTCAGTTATTTTCAGCAGCATTTCGTTGAAATTTCTAATCGACTCGAATGCGGCCAACTTTTTAAAAATTTCTGCAGTAAGCTGAACTCTGTCGCTACACTTTTTGAAATTGAAATTGAAAATATATGTTCCACTACACTACAATTCTAAATGTAGCGGATCTTATGAAACTCTTATGAGTTGACAAGCGATTCGAAAAATATTTTAAGGATTTATAGGGGGGTTCTTGCTGAATATTATACTACAATTAGAACCCCGTAGCTCATTTGAAAGTCGGTCAAATAACGCTCGTTTTTAACGATGTCACGATTTCCAATAACTTGCAACACAGGTAAAATGATACTGAAGGATCTTTCTAACATTGATTTTTTTTGTTTTTATCCATTTTATTCGGGAACGGGAGGAAATGTTTCGCATTTTTTCTAGATAACAAGGCAAAAAAGCAATGTTAGGACACGTCCTTCATAGTTTTGCCTATTTAGCTTGCTTTTGTAAATCGTAATATTGTCTAAAATGATCACATTTAACCGACTTCCAAATGAGCGATAAGGTTCTGATTTTGGCAAAATGTTCCCTATGGATCCTTCTATAAATCCGTGTGATATTTTTCGAATTGCTAAAATAGTTTCATACGAATTGCCACATTTAGATTCTACACCTGTAATGTGTTGTTTTGATCGAAATTACAATTCATCAAGGTAGTGAAACTAATAAAACGAATCGTTAAAATATTACTAAACACTACATTCAATTTTTGTTGTTTTTATCATATTAAAGCCAAGTTGTTTCATTATGTTTAGAACCGTAAAAATCTTTAAAAAAAAAGACTACCGAAAAATTCGTTGTTTTTATCCCTGTAGTCTCCATAATATCTCGTTAAATATTCAACGAACGAATAGTAGTAGTTAGATACTGTCACGTATCTAGTGCAAAGAACGCCTATCCCGGAACAATCAAAAACTTCCAAATCGTTCTTTTCATCTTTACCGGCATCCAGAAAGACGATAGATGATGCTGTATAGATAGATCATGTTTTACAAGAACACCAACATCTTAGAGGATGTATGTTAAGCATATATTAAGATAACGAAACAACCATGTACAACATGTAAAGTAGAAATGAAAAAGGGAATAAACAAACAGACAAACAAACCAACAAAAGAGTTCATCAATATTTATACGGTTAATTGATTTTATTGTCTCAATTTAAAATTAGATTTATTTTAATCAAATCATATAGATGATATATGGAAATATCATTACTGATTTTATAATCATAAAATTGAATATACTAAAACTTTGTTTCGTTCAAATTGCTTTCAGTGTTAACGTTTATTTTGTTACATTGGTAATTATTCATATATCTTTAGGCGTAGAGTGGAACGTTAACAACACCTTGCTTTTATAAACTGAATGATTTGTAGCACACTACACGATGGTCATAAATATTAATCGAATTATACATTCTTCTATTACGTGTATGTAAACTAGAAAAACTTGTGTTAGTTTATTGATATGCTATTATTGAAATCAAACAACAAATCATAGGCCATCTGTTTGAATCCAGACCTCTGGCCGTTGAGAGAATAGAAAAGAGTCTAATTTAGAAATTTGTTGTCACAAAACAACCTCTGATAAGGATGATTGATCCACCACCACCGTTTTAAGTGAGTTATAATCAATACAAAAACCGTACTGTTTTTTAATCATAAAAGCATCGAAACTTGATTTTCCCCAAATTGATATTTTTTTATTCCTATCAGACCTGAAATAAAGAGCGTTCAAATTAAAATGCTCAATTTCTAAAATTCGACTTGTACAGATAAGAAAACGACAAAATAAAGAACGCTGTTATCTAGCCTTAGAAAGAAGTTGTTTATGCAGATTTTAGACAATTTTGTATTCTAAATCACTTGTTATTCTCGCCTTTTCTTTCGTTATATAGAAGATAACCTACGACCTAAAAATATAACAAAAAGAAGCCGGCAACTTGAGCTCTTTTCTCGTATCTGTTATAGTTACAAGACCAGTAAGAAGTTTACCGCTACTGAATAATAACTTGCTTCTTTCAAATTTAATTCATCTTAAATTGAACAACGAAAAAACTTATAGCAATTCTATATCAATCATTGTTTCAGTTTTATATATATATATATATATATATATAAAGTGAAAACAGTACAACAAAGATTTAATATAACATTATAATGCCCACCCAAATAGGGAGGTAATCAACTGAAACCTAAAAAAAACTGGTAGGATTTAAATTATTAACAGTGGCGGAACTACCGTACATCAAAAAGGTGCTGCGCCTGGGCGGCCTGAAGTCCTCTCTTTATACAACATAGGCGCTAGAAATAGAAACATAAGGAAAACATGAGTCCCACCCATCTGTACTACTTGTATGTTAGTTAGAAAGAGATAGAGGGAATGAAGGTGGTCGGTAGATAACTGTAAAATAAGGCATTTACAATAATATAATTGGAAATTGGCAAATTATAAAGCTGTTGTATAGTAATTTTACAATTCTAATCACGTTGCATTCCATTTAATTGATTAATATTGAAATTAACCAATTTAAGGGTACCGTGTAGTTCAAAGTTGTAGGAAAAAGTTTTGAATACTTGCTCAAATTAGCGCTATAATTACGAATTAATCGAATAAAGATTGTTGCGTGATAAAAATAAATATCTTGAGGATAGTCCCTTCTTTGTCTGATGCATTTTCACTAACAAAGGGTATACCGTGTGACAAAGATACCAAATCCTCAACATCTGGTTATTATTGTCTTTTAAACTAAATCTTAAAGGTCGATGTAGACAGATTCTTTCGTACAAAAGAAGTTGCTTTATTTGGTCAAAGGACTAAGTGGGGGTGGTAATAGCCACCATCGTTTCTAATTTTTAGACCACCTACGTTCCCTCTATCTCTTTCTAACTAATATGCATGTAGTATAGATGGGTGGACCCGATGTTTTTCCTGTGTTTCTATTTCTGGCGCCTAAGATCATTTGTAAATGTGCAATTACAATTACTTTACCGGAGCTATTATCAGTTTATCATTCAATTATTTCAATTCAATTAAAGGTTGTTAAAGACGCCGAGCTCAATTTTACTGCCGAGCCCGAATTTTGAAGTTCCGCCACTGATTGTCAAAGTCAAATTAGAGAATCTGCCACTAGGTGTGTAGAAAAACTATGGCTCATATAAAGGAGGATTTTATTATTATCAATTCTTATATTATTTCTATACAATTATAGATTTAAGTGGGCAAAAAATTCGATTTCTTGTAGAATTTTGATTATGAAAGACACTGTAAAATTGTAAATATGTCGGGTTCTACTCACGTCCGTTATTCGATATTAAAATAACAACAACAACAACAACAATAATAATAAAAAGAAGAACGAAAAAAATAAAACGAATTAACATTTTTACTGGTGATTTTATCTTTAATTCAAAGTTTACGTGAATTTAAATTGCATGGAAACAAACAGAAATGTTAATTTCGGTGCATTCTGGTTGGTCATCTGTATTAAATTAATCGGCAATATAACAATGCCCATTAAATTAAATTGCTGAAACATGTAAATTATAGAAGTGTATATTGTAATTCTGTATTTATTTTTTTGTATATAATCATAAATCGATTTCAATTTGTTGATAACATGCATGCAAATAATTAGATTTGTAGATGAAAGGGATCAATGCGAACGAAAAAAAAACAACTTCATTTAATATAATAATAATAATAATAATAATAATAATAATAATAATAATAACGATGGAATACCTAGATGAGTTAAGTCACGTCCATGTGATAGGTTTTTGCTATTCAACCAAAAAGTTATGAATGAATTGTTGGTAGAAAAACCAAAGAAACGATAATAACAACAATATAGCCGCCACGGATGATGAAGAAGCTATAGAAGAAGTTGAACTAAGTGACTTTGTAATCGTTGTTAATCGTGCATTTTAAATTATTTCGATTTGGTTTACAATTCACATTGTCATTATTACGGTTTTATTCATTTAATCAACTATGAACGAAGGCTTTATTCATGCTGTTTAACCATTAAATAGTTTTGTGGTCTCACTGAATAGATTTCTTTTACTTCTCTACATCTATATGATATGGTATTTCACTTATTAACAAAGAAAAAAATCGATTTTTTTTTCAGCAAATACTTTATAACAAGATTCTTGATCGAGTGACATGATCAATGTAAAATTGTCGCATGTTTTTTATATACCCTACAATAAAGATTTGCTCTATACATTGTAGTTAAGATATAAAACGTTCTCTTAGTTTTGTTGTTGTCGAACGTTACAATAAAAATTTTATTATAACTTGGTGTAATTTTTAAAATTACCGTATTGCATGCTTGTACAAAATAGCCTAAAGTTGAACGATTCCATTATCTTATTTAGAAATATATGGGATGGTACGCAAATTTGCAGTCGTGCGGGCACATTTAAGAGGATGATGAGGAGAAAGAGCCCGAATAAAAAATCATTTTGGAGACTATGAAGGTTATAAAATATATTAAGAGGTCATCTTCAGGAGCTTTTGTAGCTATAAAAACTGCCATGGAGATTTCAAGTGAAGGCTACATTCTTATTTTGTAGACGAAACTATTGAAGTGCTAAGCTTTAGAGAATATTGCACTACAATTGAGTTTTTTTTGTGAGACTTGAAACGTTATTGAAAAATGAAATATTAAATGTCATCAACGATTAAGAAATAAGAACTTTCTTGTAATGAATTGCAATATTCGACAATATTCTAGTAAAACTCGACAGTAGCTATTCCCAGAAAATGTGATATCGTCCGTTCAAAATTATACTGGGAATAGCTGGGCAAAAAGTGGAAGCTTAACTGAAATGTCGATGACTACAGTAGTGAAAAAATTTAATATTAGACAACTTGTACTGAAATTGTAGACTTTGATAGTTTATGAAGAAAATTTTTACAAGCAAAAAAGATGTGAAAAATACAAGTTTGGAAAGTTTATGGTATCCTCGAATAATCTCATTATTCTTGGGCATTTAGTTGAATTATCATTATAAAATTCCTTCATTAGTTCTAATGATAGAAATGGAAAATTCACTTTGTACTATTCCATTATTTAGAGGTAATCATCCAGTAGGATATTTGCCGAGTTGTTACAAACCTTTCGTCTTTTTGTCTCTATTTTCCTTGTCAACTTTGACAAACTTGATGTGTTGTAAATTCGAAATTCTCATCGTTGTCGACGAGATGTTCTGACTGTCTTTAAGTAAACTTCAAAGACAAACGTTGTTTCTGTTTGAAAATCCTAAAGAGCACAGGACCAAGCCAATCAGGCCTCGATTGGATTTTCTATCTTCAATGTATTTGTGTCATTTTCTTCATGTGTCATCTTCTTTATCTCTGTCCATCCTTCTATCGACCTATCTATCTATACCTACAGGTTTTTGTTAGATTTTCCCTTTTTTCTTTTCTTTATATATACGTGTATACCTATATACAAAGACACGCAATATTCACCCCTACACTGTTCTAATGTTGACATTGTTGCCATCGCCGGAATAGACTTTCAATTCATTAGTAGAACAACCAGGGCGTTGTCATATCACAATCAGGGATAACCTGAAAAATATATTTACGTTAGCCACCCGTCATCAACAGGATAGAATTTCAATTCGTTTAAAAGCCTTACAATACAAAATACAAAGAATAGATAGAACAGAATCCAATGATCTTCTACCACCATGTTGTTAATTAAAGAACCAAACAATCATAGAAGTTGAAGAGAAATCGTGAAGAATTCGGTGATTTTCAACGATGAAAAAAGCAACACCACACCATCACCACCACCCACATACGTGTTTTCTTGAACATCACAAAGTCTCGTGTATAAACGATGGAAACGAGCGACATCATTGACTTGGTAAAGAGTTTCTGTTTTCAGATATGGCTAGTGTTTCTAATATTCCAGTGGCAGCAAAGCTTACCCACAACCTGCTCTCTCTCTTTTGCTCTCACCAACTCGCTCGAATGAGATTTTACGCCATCATGAATCCTGGAATAAAACTGAATAATGTAGAAAGTTGCAACTGGACCGGATATTTATTAAAATTAATATTGTTGCCGACATCTAACTTGATTTTAGTAGATATACACTATCACATTCATTATATTTAAGGGAGATGTTGATCTAAAATTCCACCTCAATTTAAATTGTAATAAAAAATGAATGGAATAAAATAAAACAATTAGTCAAGTTTTTAAACACGAACTTGAAATAAATTAAATCTTAAAAACATTAACAATTGTGTTGTAACAACAATAAATAATGCAAAATAATTATCTACTAACGTATTCTTTGTTTCAGTCAATGATTCTTTAGTTTATTGGTCAACTTGGGTTGATATTTTCACATAAATTAACGGGCTTTTTTCAAAGCCATGCACGAGCATGTCAGTTTTATTAAGTTTTCGTTTAAATAAAATCCTTATGACTGTACAAGTATAGAAAACATTTGCTATATTTAAAATTCATAATTCTGTCTAGTTGTTGTTTTAAAATAGTAATTTTCATATCTAAAATCATAATGTATGGTTGATGATAATTTCAAAACGAACCTGTGTTGTGTATACACAATATAATGTTGAATCGAAAACAATCATTGGTAGAGGATTGTTTCAACAAAGTCCGATGCAATGATAATATTGGACTTGTTATTGAAACATTACGAATGCAATATGGACTTAATAATTAGCCAAGAGGCCGAGTTGGGAACGTTGATGATGCATGATCGTCCTCAAACAAGTAATTACAATCACAAATTGATGTTGTTTAACTGTAACCGAGATATATTCCCAGTGGTTCATCTTGTTGTTTTTTTTCCAAATCCCCTCTTTTGTACGCTTTTAATATTTATGTAAGTATATAACTTATTAAAGATTGTCGATGTTGGTTATATTTATAAATTCTGGTTGGGATTTGCATTTTTCGAACAGAGATTAATAATTCATACCGATGAAATGATTTATGAATAAGGTCTTATATAAACTATATCTTTGCTTCTCTTTTTCACCAAGGGTGTTATTATTTACCATTGCAATAGGTATTTTAGAAATGATTTTATCAGATTAATAACTACAACAACAGATTCAAAGACTGTAAATTAAAGTTGTATAACTTTAGACTTACAATAAGATTCCATATTATATAAAAACGTCAAACTATCTAAATAAAACTTGCTTCTTATACGTCTTCAATCCACTATAAATCTCTAAAGTACAAAAAATTCCATGCTCTAAATAGTAGATTCTTGTCATAAAGCCAAAATTGTTGACAGCATCATCCACAAAGCTCAGACGAATTGTTTCCGGTAATTCACCTGAAAGTTTATTTCAATCAATATTTATTTATGTCTTCAAATACAGAATCGCCACTTAATTTACAAACTTTTCATATTACAGGCTCTTTTTTTTTAAAGATGGTCCATTCGAAAGGAACTTTACGGTTACTTACTTTAAAGATTTTTAGGGATCTCTGGAGAACATTTTTAGCAAAAGCAGGGCGCCGAAGCTCGTCAAAAAACGACCTTTTTTCGACAATGTCGGAATTTTCAAAGGTCAGTTGTACGCGTAAAATAACTTCGTCAATTGTATCCTAAAAAAAATTGAGAAACATTTTTCTCGGTCATCGATCGTATAAAAGATTGAAATGCACTAGTTATACGCCTCTTTAGCTGTTGTTCGATTTTTATCTTAGTGCATGTGTTATCGTAGTTGTTTACTTAAGAAAAAATCCTTGACATTGAATACTTATAAATAAATAAATCTAAACGACTTTTAGTTTCAATGAAAGGTAGGAAATCAGAAAAAATTGTAAAATCCAGATAACCTCATAGGTTCGAAAAAGAAAATAATATTTAATAATAATGTAAAAAGGATAATAATTAGAAAATGATAAACAATCGGGTACTATCGATACTTCATGCATTAGCGACATAAACAATCGTCTTGAACGTCCTAGAACTGTGTTAAATTGTTGTCTTTAATTGTGGCTTTGAGTAGGTGCACTTTTTGTTCTTTAAAAAAACATCGTGATTGGAATTCGTTATTCTTTTATGTTTTTATATTCGTTTCTCCTTTTTAATGTAAAAAAAAAACAGAAAATAAACATTTATGGGTGATGGCTTATTGTTACAGGCACATTGTGTTTTTCGTTAAATAAATAAACATTGAATAGTTTTAACAATCTATTCTCCAGTGCTTTCCAAAGGTATTCTTATTTTTGACCTGTAAATTTCTTGATAGCCTTTTAAGAATCAATAATTTGTACAAAAAAAGAATTTAGATTGCTTTTGCTGCGGACCAATATCGGTTTCCGGGCACGGGTTGAGAGGCACTGATTTTAAGCTTCATACTAAACTAATGGGAGAGAACAATGACCGATACTGGGGACGAGGGATTTTTGAGTTTCAATGTTTCACGAACAATCTCGACTCGTATTTTTTTAATTGTTTTTGGGCTGTAAAAGATGTGTGCACGAAGCTCTTATATCTTGCTGCATATTCAAAAGTAAGTTTTGAGAGCACCAATTTTTCACCGAGCTACGGGGTCCTGCTTTTACTAAAATGTTTTCCAGGGCCCCCCTAAAAATTCGTTCAGTATTATTCAAATGGGCGCCAACTACTAGGAATTTCGTTCAAAATGACCATCTTTAAAAAAAGACACAGTGTATATTAATGGCGACTAAGAAAATTTTGATATACCATTTATAAAGTTTTAAATTGATGCCAACAATTTCATTTTCATTAAATTTTCTGACAAGTTACATATTAATCAAGCCTGCTGTTAAACGTTCTGCAAGTTAACAAAGGGGTAGTTGCTCTAGATTCATGTATTCGGTTCTTTCTCATAATTTACCTGAAAAAAAAAAGATTTTCTTTAATTTGGTGGTCATATAACAAAAGACGAGTGTTTGAAATGGAGGAAGGCATGTAAAGATTTATAAAGTTTCATTGTGTGAGTCCTTCACTTCCGTTCATCTCTTCTATATATAAATGTTTGAGTGACTGGACAACGAAAAAGGGATTCATATATGTATGTATGTAAGTAGAAGTGGAAAATCGATAACGAACTTTTATGCAAGCAAAAAGGGAGCGGTTGGCGAACTGTAATTCTGCAATATCAAAATTAAAGGAGATACTCTATAATTTCCATTTTGAAATTTCCCATTGAAACTACCTAATCACAATTTACATTATTATTATCAACAATCAACAATAAATTAGGGTTATTTTAATTTACATTAATTTCTATAATAAGATAAGAAATGAATGTTGTTAACAGTAACAATATTTCTAGTCGTCTATTTCAAGTTTCTGATAATACTTCAGTTACAGTAGAATATACAATATTGATGTGTTTCTATTTTTATTATATTAAAAGATTGAGGCCGGTCTTACTTCGTTATTTAGAAGTTCATATTATACTACATATCGGCAAATTGAAATCTCCATTGCAATCTTTTCGTGTGTGTAACAGTGGAATCTACGGAAACATTTTGAAACGAACAAGTCTGTAACTGGCAACAATAAGAATGTAATTGGTTTCAACTTTGGTCCCGTTTCACCTATAATGACGCCAGTTGACTTCCCAATTTCTTTATCGTTGCCTCGTTCTTCATCGTCTATTTAGCAAAAATAACAAACGAAAATAAGACGAAATAAGAGATCATTTATCGTCCACCTTTCCAATGTTGCCAATGATAACTAAATGGTCGTCCATTTTGTATGTTAAAACAGAATTTCCATACACCTACCTACTTGTTAAACTAATTTACAATTTAAACTAGGGTGGAAATTCGAAGATCTGATTGGTTGAGATAGTTTTCACGGAGAAGAATGAAAAAAGTTGAGGGCGTTTTCACTTGATATATATACAAGGGGTATTTTACATAAGCCTTCCATTCACCCCATTGGAAACTGATTTACATGAGGGGACTGGATGTGTAGACCTATCACGTTTTAAATTTGCCTCAAGAAATCTACTTTTTGTTCTTGTTGGTATGGACAAGATTTATATTGCACATCTATAGGGTAGTGGTAGAGATGATTGCAGTGAGATCGGACCTGTGGGAACTGAATACGGTCGAGGGTGGTAATTTTGGTGGCGTTCTGATGTTAGAATCAAGATTTAAACGTATTTATACGACAATATCTGTGCTGAATATTAATTTAATTTTAATTTTCTAAATTGTTCTTATTGGATATTGATTAGAAAATGTATTGTTTTGTTCGTACAAATTCACAACAATGTCAAAATGTTGATGTGAATTTCCTCAGCGGGAAAATCCCTCTTTTAAAAATAAGTCCATGACTGAAATGTTAAGGAAATTTCTCCCTTGTGAATACGCAAGCAGCTTACATAAAACAGGGGTGGAAATGTTTCTTTTGAAACTGAAAATGCATGGATATACACGCGGCCATACACATGTGTCCTTGTTACTTATCCTATATTCTGGACACGTTCCCGGGAGGGTAGCGAAAATCCACCCTCTTTTCAATTCCTACAGGAATATGTCAAGATTAACGCTAATTATCTAGGCGGCTTCTAATTACTCATAATTCTATCTGTTGTAGTGTTTCGTTATTATTACAACATTGCATGCAGTCTAGAAAGTTGCTATATTTATTATTCTGTTGAATACTCATAATGTCTTTCTGTCTGTGCCTTAATAGCACATTTATCTGTTGTTTTGCCAACCGAATCTGAAACAACCCTAACTTCCACGTCTTAGATCTCTGATATTACTAACTCTATCCTGTTATTGTTGGCTATCTATAACATATATCAGACCGAACACCTGGTTTACCATTTTAATTATAAGTATCTTATTTATGTTTGACTATCAATAGAAACCGTCTGGTTGTAATCATTTAAAAATCTATTTAAGCTCTAATCATAGTAATTTAACAACACGGGTAATTATTTCAGTTAGTAACCGATTAAACGTGTATCTGAATAATAGAATATCGAAGTGAAATTTCTCATTTGTATGACGTATACACACACACACATACAAACACACAAGAAACTGCGATAAATGATCCGATGATCTGAACGTGTCCTGAACTAGGATCAAATGATGATTTATATGAGATGCTGTCAATTGATGACTGATAGACACTATGCTAAAGCACTTGGTAACTAAGCAATAGTGGATAAAAGGGAAAAAGAGGAAAAAACGATCATAAATCATCACTAATGCAGTCAAAAACCAGCAAAAATCGTATCAGACGCTTTTTAACTTCATATACTTACTTATCAACAAAAGAAAAGAATAGGGGAGCAGGAGAGATTTTCAAATTGTTTGAAATTGAGGGTTGTATTAATAATCTCGTTTAAAGCTAACAAAATTTATTCGTCGATAACATGTTGAGCCAATTCGGCTCGTTCGTATTGGGAACGTTGAGGTTTAATTAAATGAAACCAGAATCGAAATTTATTATTGCCAACAACTGTGAATTGTTTTAAAGACAGATGGGAAATGACACTTTTTAATTAACTGCAAGTCATCGAATTTTAATAAAAAGAAAATCGTATTAAATTTATTAAAGAGAAATTGTTCATATACACACACAGAGACATGGCCATACTTAAATAAAGTATATCATATCTTGGACAAGCCAAGTGCATGGCGGCCAATTTTCAAATTCAATTTACGTGGAACAAAGCCCTTGGTCCGTGTATTCTTATATCTTTTGTTTTATTCGCTGGCACAAAATATTTTGCTAGCAAAATTCCCCAGGTTATATAAAATATTGCTACAGCTTTCAACATGGGAATTTCAACTTTTATAACAGTCCGATCGATGTTGAAATTGCTTCTAAAATTATTTAAATATTTATAACAATATCTCAACAATATTCTCTCTTATCAAATTACATTCGATTATTGTATGAAAATTCGAAAATCGTTCGACTATTAACAGGTCTCTTACTATTATAAGAGGGTGACTCACAATCAGTCTAGATATTAGAAATGTGTTTTCATTATTCCTTTTTGTATACGAGATGGAGATGCAAAAGCCCACGCATTTGCGTGTAAGTATGTTTATGTTGTTGTTGTTATTGTTGTGTATGGTGCAGATGAATGGCGGGTTGTGAAGGGGAGAACGACAGTCCGTATATGGGGATGATGGGGGTGCAGAGATGTATAGAAGGGCTCAGAGAGTGAGAGTTGTCACGCACAGAGTTTGATTGGACTGCTAGCTGATCGATATTGAGAGATTCACCCTCGTCTGGACCAGTCGCTACTATTCGTACTGCATATGTAGAACTTACCCACATCTATACATAAATCATTCCCTATACATATATGTTGATTCAACTCATTTCCCTATTTTTAATTAATACCACCCTTATACAAATAAATAGAAAGGAAAAATTACAAAACTTTCACCACAATCAATACATGTATTTGTTGATATTAATTCATTTAAATGCGACCTTCATAGACGAGTATCTCGTAATCTTTAGCAACATATTCAACATTCTCATAAACGAAATACATAAATGCTTGGTTAAAATTGAACGATAATACCTTGCCGATAAGAATTTCACCATGGAAAGCCACACGACCAATTGATAAGATCTTACCATTCTCCACACCACCTTTAACTAGATGTTGGCCCAGAAAATCATCATGTAAAGTCTTATAATTAGCCTTTCGCCATATGAAAGCCTCTGTATGTCTACTGCACAAAATCTAAAATAATCTTCTAAAGAGAATAATTATCATTTTAAAAACTATTACTATACCTTATTGTGATTATCCGTATGATAGATGCCGTTCTTTGAAGTTACAACCGTCGTTGATTCGGGAATAATAGGTCCAATTAATAAGCCTTGATTTATTACAAATGATTGGCCAATGAAGGTGACTCCACCAGTTAAATTCCTGCCACCGGGTACAGCATCCTCCGGGATTCTTCCAAAATAATCGCGCCAGTAGTAGTCTAGAAAATATTTTATCAGAATTACAAAAATAATAAAAACGGAAAATACCTGGAGAACATGCTGTTACTTCGTATAAGACTGCAATTAACAAATAATGAAGATAATACGTGTTCATGGTAATACAAGCAACGTATACAACAATTAATATTGGAGTGTTTTAATTGTATTTAAGTTAAATGTTATATACGTTCCCTTAACAAAGACACCTACTAGAATTGAATGCAACATAAATTACACATTATTGTATTGTACGATATTTTTAATCTCCACCTATTATAAATTATAAAATATACAACACATGCAATCAATTATAAAATTACGAAATTTTCATAAACATCACCTATTTCCTCCAACTAAAATCCCAAATGGTAAATAAACTACAACCCTCTAAATACAAAGTAAATCAAATTATTGTCCAGAATCAAGCAATCATAACTCGGAGCTTTATAAAGCTTTTACAACCGCAACTTTAAAAGCCCACGACAAATCGGAGGGATGTCGTCCAAATAAATTTCAAATTGAGGCGGAAGAGAGGCAGGAAAAAAACAGATAAATATATTTTTTGAGATAGTTTCCCTAAACTAAACAGGGTGATGTTATTGTTGCTATCATTATTATTATTATTATTATTATTATTATTATTATTATTATTATTATTATTATTATTATTATTATAATAACTCTGGGGAAATTGAAATGTATGTGTGTTTTTTTCCAGGACTTTATGATTAAGGCATGGTATAATTTAGATATGGAATTGAAATGGCACTATATTTCACTAAGCCCGACATCCGGAAATCTATTCATCATAACGATGATACAATAGTGAATTTCTATAATTCTCGTATCGTTTAACATTGTTTTCGAACAATTTAATATATTTTGAAAATTCAATAATGCCCCACTTTTATACGGGCAAATTGAAACATAATTCAGTAATTTCAGGGAATGGACATGAAAGATAAAAAAAATGATAAAAATAAAACAGTAGATGGTCCTCAACACCATTAGTACATGTGCGATAGAGGGTCACTACTAGACACATAACGAGGGTTATATTCTTATATAGAGGCCGTATCACACTATCAAACTCTCCCCAATAATACCCCAATTATTAAACTTTCGTTCAATGTACAAATTTTGTCTAAATGAGCGTTGATATTTGTTCCAGAGTTAGCCGATAATTGATAATTTCCATCACACTTGAATAGTTTTAATAAAAAAAAAATCATGAAATTTGATGTCTGTATTCCTGTGTGTGATCTGGACTGTATATCTCAAACAGAATGGGGATGAATCTGCCGTTTACGCAGGACTCCTTATCGCGCCCGGGCAGCGCTTTTTAGGCCCTGAACTGAAGAGTCCTTTATTCCGATCACTTCGCATTATCCTACACTGTGCATTCACTGATAAGACCGTCGGTCGCTACATCTATCTCTATATAAAGTCGTCTATACAGAAAAACCTCTTGGAATTAGAATTTCCAAAAAAAAATAAACTGAAAGAGCAGCTTAAATAGGGATTGTAATGGAATTTTCTTTTTATCTCAAAAAATACCAACAACAAATACTGGCGAATCAAACAGTCCAACAATGTCCACCTTGAGGCTAATGAGGCAGTAGCTCGTTAGTCAATTGTCTTGCTGACAACAACGGCCCTATCTGGTCAGAATGCTAAACGACTCAAATAAAGACAGAATTGATTAGCTGGGTCGACATTATCAAATTACATTGAATTAAGTTTGTATTGTTTCAACGATTTTTCCCCCCGCCTTATCGTCGATTCGCTTTTTTTACAGCTAGATAATCTAAAAGTTTCAAAGATATAATGAAACAACAAAGTATAGTTAATGAGATAATGAAGTGGTTAATTAAAAAAGCAAATTTCAACTTGTTTTTGTTCCTGTATTCTTGCTGCTTTTTGTTGTTTCTTCTTCTGTTGCTTTGGTAACATCTGTTCGTTTATCTTAGAAATACTCTTGAAAAATTACTCTATTTCTTTCTTGTAAGATTGCAATCTGTGGCGCCATCACATTATACTGGGACTGTTTTCAAGATGCCTATTCCGATTCTACTCCAATTCCTCTTTCTGATCACATTTTACGAATAGTAAACACACGTACGCACACACAGAAGAAGAAGAAGGGAAAAAATAGAGGTGTTTGTTATAATAAATCAAACAACAAAATTAACAAAATTAATGAGAGTTTTCCTGTATTTATAATAAGAATGAAAACAACAAAAAAAAGTAGAGAAAATAAAAACATAAACGACGACATGGAGAGATTGCCTTCTTAAGGAGATTGTCTTCGGCGGTATTGACGGATGCTTGACAATCTACATGAATGTCGGCTTTTCGAACAAACAAAAATGAAACGAATCGATTGTAATGTGCAATTTGAATTCTACAGAATTTTTGTTATAAATTACTAGTAATTAGCGATCATTTTAGTTTGTTTGCTACAATTACAGGAAAATCTCTTCGTGTTTGCGTCGTTAAAATAATAATTAGAAGCAATAATAATTCGCGAGTTAATTAACGGGAACTACAACCGCCGCTGCATAATTAGAAGGGCTTTATGGGCTGCAATCTAATCTGAAGGCCCCTTCGACGCCAAAAAATAAAAATAAAAACAACTGAAATTCAAAATGTTAAATAATGTTTAGAACAGTCACAGTATACACCCCGTTTGTGCACACTAATTGAAGTTGAGTACCTGTACATTAAGGGTGGTAGTAAATCAATTGAGATACCCTGCTATGTTGCTCCTTATTTTTCTTTATTTTGGCGGTATCAAGGGTCCGCATTATAGGAATATTTTTCCAAAATTTCCTTCAAGTATTTTTTGAAATATTGAAATTCATGAACCAACGTTGAACCGGCATTTTAGAACAGAGCATCAACCGGAACAGAACCGGAAATCGAAAACCGGAAAAAAAGAAATTTTGGCCGGAACGAAATCCGGAGCTGAACCGATAATATTTTTCAACTGAACCGGAACAAAATAAATAACGATTCGAAACCCTGTTTTAGAATGCATTCAAGGACAGTTTCTGTTTTGGAAAATGGTCGAAATTCTTAATTACACATGAAATTCTTGGAGCATGTTTTTTTCCTCATAAACGAAAGCAAATTGAAAGGTCTTTCCAAGAAGTTCTCCGCTCGGCTTGTGACTTTCCTGGAAAATTAAGAAAAACGTAAAAAGTTGATTCCATGATGAGCATTTATGGGCTTTCCAATAATGCCATTGCCATTGGGAAATTCTTGAAAGGTCTCCGAAAATCCTTCCTGAAGGTAGATCGGGTCCGCCTGAAAATCGATCGGCTTAGTTCGCAGGGTACCCGACATAGGTACTTTATTCATTTTATTTTTAAGGATAACTATTATTTTCGTATTTTTCTTGTTAATTTTTTTTATCGAGAGGTTGTTGTGTCCGTTTGTTACTGACAATAATAATACAAAATCTTTTTTCATTATAGCTATAGGGACTTCCAATATGCATCAAATAAAATAAATAAACTCCTCAATGTCTATCTATAATTTTTCATATTCGCCACAACTAACCCAAACGTGGGAAAACCTTGTAGGTTCCAAAACAGTGTTAACCTAGGGCCCCTAAAGTGAACGGTCCGTGCCTGCTTAATTATCACAACAATAATATTGACTGTGTTCAGATGCGTTGGCGTGTTTGTAACTGTTTCTATTGAGATATATGTGAAGATAGTTTGATCGGTGGACGGACGTCCAAGGTGCACCCTATATTGATAATATTGGTTTAGCTTAATTAAATGAATCAACTGTTAAAAGCTATATAAGTTGGCTCCGATCGTAAATTTCCGACTGGACCATATGCCACATCGACTGATATAAATAAATTACAGAAATAAATTTTAATGGTGGCACGTTAGCGCCACAAGAAACTATTAGTTGAACATTTTATTACCATCAACTGTGACTAAAGCTTCTAAATTAAACGGCATGTCCCTGAATAATAACCGATATTGAATTTTACAATACAAAGCTTTTAATATTATACGGAAAAACAATAATAACTACCATTATTGCCATTACGCATCTGATGTACAAATTAAAAGATAAACGAAACGTATTATTGAATTGCATGTTTCATAAATTAACTCGTAAAGAACTGAAATTCTCCCCTGAGTAACCACAAACAAAAAAAAATATGATTTCCTTTTACCCTCAGATTTTCTTATCTTAAAACGTGAAAACATTATAGCTTCCAAATACTAGTTCTGCTTTCGACGTAATTCCCTGCCGAGTCAAGATAATGCCTGCCATTTTTCCGGACACTAGTCGCATTATTTTAAAAAGTTTTTATATCTTGAACGACGGTCGCGTCCGAATGTTGGGGTTTATGAGGAAATCATCAATAACAGGACGATCTCAACGACAGGATAGCCTTAGTAAGATTGTTGTGAATGGACGTATGCAACGATGGACACGTCAATATTTCATCCGCAGCAACGAACAGAGTGAATTTTAAAAATTACTCTACTCACTGATAACTGATAACAAATCAAATTGCCTAAATGACGCTCCTGCTACTGATAAAGAACATAATGCATTTTAGTCTAGATATTCCACCCTTCCTGTGACATTTGTTGTTAATTTTATGACTGTGTGTAATTCCTGCAATTTCAGTTTTTCATCGCTGTATATATTTGTATATGTACGAGGATATTGTATAGGCGTATGTGTTTAGATTGTGAATGTATGTGTGGGTGTAGATACATTATCTAGTGTTGCTAAAAGCTTTACGGTTGGCAGCACCATAGCAATACACTAATGCTTCAAGGGGATGGGGTAAGTGACACCTTGAGCTGTCCGTTTACTGAATAGTTGATGGATGATCTATTGCCAATGCCAACTACAACCCTTTATATGAGCTCTTCTGGATTGATGCTTGACGTAGGAAAAACAAATTCTTGATAATACTCAAAAAAAAAATTGAACAATAATTGAAGTGTAATTTTATAATATTGTGAAGTTTTCATTAAACCGACCACTATTGGAAAATCAAGCATAACATTCTCCAGGATCCTATTCCAATCTGTCGCTTAAACAAAGAGTCGCAAACAAACGGTTAGACGAAGCCTGGACGGACTGTCATTGTAGGAATGCAATAGCAAATCAAGATTGGATTTCAACCCCTGCCAGGGGTCGAAGTCGCTAGTCTAATCTCGACCTAGCACTCGACCGCCACCATCTACACCTCCCCCTCCTGGTCCCTTTCTCTCTATCCTGGAATTACTCAAAGATCTTTTCTTTTCGTTTTCCGTATACGAATACTCATACCAGTAGAAAAACCACCCCCTTCAACATATATGTACAGTTTGATCATTGTAGTAGAAATCGTAGTAGTGGTGGTAGTATACAGTATTGGATACAATGATGTGTCTGTGAATCAAAGCGATCTTTCAATTCGACAAATTGAAAAATACTCATTAGTTGGATGTTTCGCACTCACCTTTTCGCCGTATCGTCGTCCGTTAACTCGATCCAATACATGTATGCGAGCGTCTATGTGTATGTGCATCTGGTCCCTAAACGTTCCTTCACCCACTTACACAGACGGAAATTAAAAGAAGTAAATATCTCGAATTTTTAGGACTTGAATGGGTTCAACCTCGTCGTATAAAAGAAAGAGAACGAACTCGAAAAAAAAATCAAAGTAATCCTTCGGAATTCGATAGGAAGTTAATTGAATCCAGGATCGACAATACAAAACGTTTGCATGCATTTCGTACTACATATCTCCCCCCCTCCAAAAAAAAAAAAATTATTTGAAATTCCCAAATAATTGATTTTGTTTTCGAATACATATCCGACATTTTTTCGACATTAAAGAAAAATATTTTCTTAGGGAAAATAAATACCAGAGCTGTTTGCGGTATTAGATCTATTCACATGTTGTCAAACTGTTATTTTAAATCCACCTCGAGGGGGAGAATCGTTACTGAATGCTGAGTAAATAACCTGAAGTTATTCGATTTTATCAAACATTATTTTTTTATTCGACGAACTCTCCCTAGTTGTGTTGTTGGAAAAAATTGTAAGAATCAAATTTCACAATGTTAACATTGGAACAAAAAAAAAACAGTATAATAATTATTGAAACATTTTTATTTTATATTATTTTTTCTCGTTTTTGTAAAAGTAATTTTTCCAATATTTCAACCATGTCGTGATCAATCCGATTATGGCAAAGCAAAGCGAGAAATTGGATATTCGTTTTCCGTTTGATCTTGGGTTATATTCGAATTTCGACAACGCTATCAAGCCCCTGGTTATAAATATTGGAGTCCAATAAAAGTTGTTACTTAGGATTCCTGTCAGACGACATCAAAGCATCTCCAACGTCCAACAGTCGAGTCAAAAGAGGGTGCGAATAAATAAAGCACAATCGGGCAAAAGAGTCTAGAAAGTGGACAGTAATGAAGACTGTTACAAGTTTAATTTGCACACATTGTAAACAATGAACGTTTATCCTCTTGTAGCCAACATTAATAGAACGTATGATAATTTAGTTCAATTCCATGTTTTGGTGTAAATTCTAACCGACTACCTGTATTCAGTCATTGTTGAATAAAATACACATTGAATGAATTATGCATTTAGGTGTTTTTGCATTGTGTAAATAGTTTTCCTGTCGCGAATGCGCTTATTTACAGTATTTCAGTTCAGTTGTGTTGACTATAGAATTTTCAAGGCATATAAAGGCAAGTTCACTTCAGCACAGTAGTGGCGCTTTAGAGATCCTGAATACGCGCTCTGAATAACATCAACAAAACTGGCAACTTTTCGTCTGCTTTTGCCAACCGTTGAATACGGAAATTCTATACAAGTGAAAAGTTCGCTAGCATGCTCTCCCATTCCCCCGTTCGTTCCATTATGTATGTGCATGTGGCTGAGTTACGACAACACCAGGGGTGGGTTGTATAGCAAAGGGATGGAGCATACGAAGAGAAATGGCAATGGAATTCAAGTTACAGACGGTTGTCAAGGAAGAGCACCTATACACGACAATCCACAAGGGATATTTGGAATATATTCTTATTTCGAAAAAATCTCATTACAATATTTTATCTTAAATATAGAAGACAATAGAATCGGGAGCTGTATTGTTAATATTAGGGGTGTATGCAGCAAAAGTTGTGGTCGTCGAGTGCCAGCACATCGTAACTCAAGCAATGCGCGGGGCGTGGCGAACTAATCGATGCTATATTGCGCTATCGATTGCTTCAACTTGCTTCACTTTAACCACTTTCTGCAACTTCCCAATAACGAACAATACATATGTAGAAGTATACAAGGAAACTAGCAAATCTTTTAAAATTGTACGAAATCTTACATCATGTTCTTGATATTATTGAAGAAAAAAAACAACACACAAAAGACGTAAAATGCGGCTTCAATTTATTTCGATTCGCTTATAGAGATAGAGAAGGTCAAGTGAACCCTCATCAAACTGGCTATAAACCGCGAACAATTTCTGACATGTAGGAGGGCAAATCCCCTGTTTTTTAGAATAAAATTCACATTTCACACACCAGTATCGGACACATGAATAAAAAATAAACTGATAGGGGCGCGTTAGAGATGTATTCTAAGAAATCGGGTGAGAAGAGAGAAGAAGAGGAAAAAACGTCGAAGGGTCCGCTACGGTTAGTGTTGTAAAAGTGATCAGTTCAGTTAACGATATGGTCTTTGCTATAATATCACTTTCTTAATGGAAAATCGCCCTAAATCAAATATTATTTTTTCTTTAAAGTCAACTTTAACACTTGTCACTTTGATAGAAGGACATTACAAAAATCAGACTACGTCCTTTGTTTGATTACAACAAAGGTATTCGTTGCACGATATCAATCTGATCTAGCAAGGGGATGAATACATTTGGTAGACAAGCAATAGGAGATAGCTATAGGGTATACTAAGGGATGATTTTTATGTTGCAATTTTCCGGCCCTAGAGCTGTTCTGTTGTTATCCGAAATGACGAAAGGTCGCAGGTTAAGTAAGTTGCATAGCTATCACATCTACACCCTTAACATCAACATTTATCATTGTAAGCATAATAATAAAAAATGGATGATTTTTTCTATCAGTACGAAAATTTGATGAAATTATTTTCGTTTTGGAGATAATATTGACTATATTTTACATGGTATTAATTTTTCCAATAATAACTTTTCGGGTTTTCCCGTTCAAGTCCCTACTCGGCCATATATCTGTCCTGAAGGACCCTTATAGATCCTGGTAGTCGCGGCCACCTGCGCTCGTAGTATAATAATCATGTCACATAAAAGTGAGAGATATCGAAAGTGCGTCATCTTTCGGTATCCCACAGGGTCCTTACACATTCTATATATGATAACATTTCCACTACGAACATTTCCCTTCCATTATCTGACTATTTTAGTGATATTTCCTTGTCCAAATTCGATTTGTCTTTAAAGCACTCCTTGTTTTCTCACTCGAAATGTAACACTACCCCATAGATTCGTTTTGTATATATTTGTATTGTAATTAGAAGAAAATGTGACTGTGCTGATTATACATACAGAACCGACTAGGGGAATTGGGTGAACGTTGTGGAAAGCTATCTTTACTGTTCTCATACAGTATTCAACGCAAGCTATATCCCGCATTAATGTGACCGTATCCGGTGGATTGGGAATATGTATGGGACTAGAAGTCGACGATTTGAGCCAAACTCAACTCATAATTTAAGAATACATTCAGGATATTCGGCCACATATCACAACATCTCTGTATTTTTACGTTTATGGTTGGATAATGTTAATGTATTTCATATACGGATAAATCCGACATATTTTAAAATTGCCTTGATCAACGTAAATCGACAACAAATAAAAAATGCTGTGAAAGTGTAATTTCCCGAAAGTGCAATGAGAATTATGTAAAAGTAAAATTAGCATTTTTACTACCCTTTTTATTCGATTAAATTCGACTGAAACATCAATACGCTAATCTGTAACGGGAACTTAGTTTTTAACTAAAAACAACACCCTAGGGTAATTTACATGTAAAGGGGTCAATATTGAGTTTCATTACCTCGAATCCTTTTCGTTATCCACCCTGTACGTATACAGAGTGTCTAGAAAAAATGTAACATCGTGTTAATAATTAAATACAAGATGTAATCAAAATTTTTGACAATGTTCAAGCTATGTATAGAGCCCGAAAAATTGATTGAAGTAGCTCCCCGTTTTCGAGAAAAAAGAGGTTGAAAATTTCGCTAACATTACTAGAACATCACTTGAAATGAGCAAGGTGATTGATAGTTTACACTTCCGTGGGTAGTTCAATGGAAATCCTAGATGTGTTATACTGAAACTCTCCTGCTTTCTCATCAACTTTCGACAACAACAGTAAATTAGTAGTTAACCAGCGAACATCAAACAATAATTCAAAATTTGTACAATTTTAGTTAAGTTTCTTTATTTTTGAACTTTCAAATTATGTTTATTGCACTCTGTTCCACATAGGAATAGTGAGGTTTGAATATTGTTAGTGATTTTGATTACACCCTGTATATTTACTATTTTGTGTAGAGATATAGGTATTAAAGCTCAATAAGCAATAACGTTTCAAACTTTAATACGAAGCTTTTTCTATCAAGATCTACACGTCTACAGGGTGAACAAAAATTCGCAGAACAGCTGAGTGACACGTTGTTGAACAGATATCATGGAATATGAGAAAAATGTTTAAAAAAAAATCCATCTTCTTTAATTTCTTAGATATTAGATATTATTTAAGAGTAAATTTGGCAACATTCAGTTAACCTTAAAAGAGTTAAGATGTCTAATTATTTTGTATCTTTGGAAATAGAAATAAAAATAAGTTGCCACGCATTTTTTCAGGTGAAATCAGTCCAAAAACATTTCCTCAAAATGGTACTTCGGGCCAAGTAAATGAACATTAAGCTAACCATAACTGTTCAGGTGTTCAGAATGATTATTTAACAGAGATCTCAATAGCCAAACCCTTTTTAATAATTGAAATAAAAGAACTTAAAAGTTCAATCTTTGAGATCTTATATTTTGAAAACTAAAGAAGATGGAATTTTGTTAATTTTGTTAGTTTTGGGCATCGTTTAACACCGTGTCGTTGAGCTGCTCCGCGAATTTCGGT
Organism: Mylabris variabilis; assembly: GCA_037464815.1. Lineage (NCBI taxonomy): Eukaryota > Metazoa > Arthropoda > Insecta > Coleoptera > Meloidae > Mylabris > Mylabris variabilis. Next base: position 31,837 of record JAZBGW010000220.1, read on the forward strand.
TCACTCTGTATATTGAATGCCCTTTCACAAGAATCACGACATAATAGTTGCTAATATTTAACAATTTTTTGAGTAAATTTTGTTTGTCTTTATCAACGAAAGTGAGAATATTAGTTTCGATTCTCATCTTTGATGTAGATTTATAATGCCAAATTGTCAATAACATGAAAATACAGCTTTAACAATAAGTACTAACTTCCCTACCAATTTTGAGGGATTTTCGAAAAATTAGCTTTAGTTAGAAAAAAATCTAATTATGAAGTTTAGAGTTAATCTTATCATGACGATGCTGGCGCCTCTTATGCCCAGAAAAACCGTGCTTTCATCGAATTTTTGCCTTTTCGAAATGATAAATCCTTCTCTAAAATTCTCGAAAATGTGATGACAAAAAACTGTTCAATGATAAAAATTCTTATGTTATGAAGAGAAAAATAAAATAAAAATCAAAAAGAAAAACTTCCACTGTTTTCAAAGCAGTACGATTTTCTCGCCCTTTTGAAGGAGATTTAAATAAAAAACCACCGGTATGGTCGTTGTACAATCACAGGGTGTAATCACAATCACTGTCAATATTCAAACCACGTGTAAGGCTCGAAAAACTGAGCCAGTTCGTATAATATATTACAGGGCCAGTATGGCCCCGTTTTCGAGAAAAAAAGGCTTGAAAATTTCATTAACATTCTTAGAGCGATTGGAAAAGAACAATCTTAAGGATAAATAAGGCCAAAAAGAATTCTTTTACCCTTCAAAAAAATGTCTATTGTATTCTAGTCCACATGGATATAGTGAGGCGTGAAGATTGCCAGTGATTTTGATTACACCCTGTATAAAATTAAACCAATTGATTAAACCAAAAAAATAATAGGGTTGACACAATTTATTTTTTTGTTTTAGTTTATTTCTCACAAAACTTATAAATGGCAGTTGAAACAAAAATTCGTTCTATTTCCTCAATGCTCAAGTTTTCCAAGAACTTCTTCAAATTTTGGACTTTTCCCCATCAGATTTTTCAGCACAATAATTAAAAATAAAGCTGTGCGTAGCTGTATATAACCAAAACAAAAATTAGCATTCGTTTTATTCTTTCAAAATACACTAACACTCTAATAAATACCCACTTTTCTATTTATAATAAAGACGATAAAAATTTAAAGCAAATTGATTGTGTGGGAATTTTTGAGAAACACTGCTGGAAGAAGCCTAAAAGTTGATGATTTTAGTAAA
>JAZBGW010000221.1:0-32980 GCA_037464815.1 Mylabris variabilis
TATATCATATCAAATATCAATAACAAATTTCAATATATGGAAAATTTTGCGTATCAGTGATTTCCGTTTTAATACACTGTTCGGTTCCATATAGTTGACAAGTGGGTCTCTTGTGGTATGATACATACATCAATATTGGTACTTAATACAAAGGTTTTCATATTGTACTTTATGGTGAACTATTGTCTAGCAAATAATAGACTGATGTCGGGATCACCCTATTATAACATATTATAAAGTAATTATGAACCAGATTGCAGATTATTAACAATATAAATTACACGACAATTACACTTTTTCCATAATCAGGTTAAATATTATCATAATCTACATGTCAAAAAGGCGTTGTTGTGTCAATTACTGATACTAATCTAACCGAATTTGTTCGCTTTAATTCAATAGATTTCATATACCAATATACAAAGTTTCATAATATATAGGGAGTACTGATACAAATCGTTTAAAGTTACTGGAAAATAGCGAAAAGACGGCGAAATAAGCACTTTATTAAATAAAAGATAGCTAGTAAGTTACTAGTTTTCAAGCTAACAAAATTACGTTGGATTCAGTTCAACGGAAGCGATACAATTTTTGTAAATTGCTTATTCAATTCACAAATGAAAACGTATCAAAAATTATAAAAATATGCACTTGAATATAATATAAATAAACAATTAATTTTAATACTAGTAACGTTAGTTATAGATAGTTGTTTGGTTAATATTGGTAACCATATATTATTTATGACTGTCCAGAATTTACATTCGAAATTTGTACAGGAATGACAAATACACGAGTCAATTATAAAATACTATCTAATGTCAATAATGCATAAGTTAATTTATAGTTTCCGTCCTTAATTTCAATACATATACAGGGTTGCTCCTGTAAATATGCCAAATTCGAATGAAACTCCTATTAGTAGGCGGATGATTCCAATAATACTTTGAGGAATCGTAGGGTGGTCCCCAGAGAACATTTTACAAAAGTAGGAGCACGTAGCTCATTTTCAAGTTTGTCAAAAAACGATTTTTTTCTGGCAATGTCAAAATTTTTACCAGTCAGCTATACAGGTAAAAAGTCTTGGAATGACTCGAGAATCCTCGTAAAATTATTTTGTTTTGTTTCCGGCCACTATATCCTGAAAAAAAATGAGAAACCTTCTCGGATATCGATTATGTAAAAATTGAAATGCACTAGTTATACGCCTCTTCAGCTGTTGCGTTGTATTTAATAAATGTGGGAGACTTCTATTAGTTTCAGTAAAAAGAGAACAATGATCGACACAGGTGGGCGAAAGGTTTTTGAGTTTTAATGTTTCACAGTCAATCTCGGCTTGTAACTTTTCAATTTTTTTTGGAACGTAAAGGACAAACTTCAAAAATCTAAATGTTACGAACGCATTACAGTATTTTAGCACTTTTGACGGGTGCACAAGGCTCCTGAACCCTCCTGCATATTCGAAAGTTAAATTTGATTGCACCCATTTTCCAATGAGCTACGTGGTTCTACTTTTGGTAAAATGTTCTCTGGGGACCACCCTACGAATCCTTAAAGTATCATTCGAATTGCCCCGCTACTAATAGGAGTTTCATTCCAATTTGGTATATTTACAGGAGCAACGGTGCATGGTTTTGTTTGAAGTCAATATTATTTCGTTTGGATAACCAACTAAACGAAAGTCTTGAGAACAATTTTCTTATAATTCATAGATTCCGCATCAATCCGATGAATTACGAGTCTTTTTAATAAAATCACTGTGCCCGATACTCGTCCATTTTCACAGTTTAAAATATGGAATTAATATTTTTCGAATAAACTTTTACATTTCAACGTATTCTAAAGGGATTAATTTGACGGGTGGAAAATTTCCATTTTGTTGCGTATTAAAATAAATTGTCGAATAATTTCGAGATTTTGATGAATTTATCCCGGCGCATCCACCATTTCTGTATTTAAAAAGGACTTCAAAGTCCTATCATTTAACAAAAATTATTAAGACAATCAATGCAATGTGAATTACAATAACTTGTTTTGTGTTTGATGATCCGAAGTTTAAGCCTCTTTTATCCTTTTATCCTGGGTTGGTAATATATGGGACCGGCAGACCAACGGCTTACGAAGCAAATTATAATTATAATTACTAAGGCGTTGGTAATTGAAATAGCGACAAACAATTAGCGTCTTTCATTCGATTTTACCAGTATTCGGTATTTGAATTGAATCATTTTAATCATAGCAGAATTTGTCGCTTTTTCCTCCAGATTTCTGGTATGTATTATTAATAGGTATGTTGGAAAGTTATGATTAAAAAAGGCGCTGAATCGTTCACCATACAACGATGATTTCGGAACAATAGACACCATTAAGTTGTTTCAATATAACAAGTTTTTATTATTTGCGTTGGAATTATTAAATGAAAATTTATAAAAGTCGGTACTCAACTAATAAAATTGTATTGTTAACTGTAGGTGAGATTTTTTTTTAGAAAATTAATTTAACGTTCATAATTTAAAAGGTTGAGAAGCTGTATTAAAGGACTTTTCATTATATTTCCAACATTAAACGTCTGTTCATCAATACTATGGAATTGAATTACTTTATTAAAAATGTTTGATGATAGGTATATTTTATATAAACTAAACCAATACGGATCCTGTAATCTTAAACATTGTATTTACTTGTTGTTTTAGTGTGTATCCTTGACAATAACGAGCAAATGTTGTGTTCTATCGAACAACGGAAACTTTAGTTTGTTGTTGATATTAACAGTTCAGTTCGATTTTGAAAATTTATGACTTGTTCAATTCTTTTTGTTTATTTTTTGAATTTTCTATTTATATAAGCTTCACACATATTTTGATAAGATATTGCATTACAATTATTTGATGTTTGAATTTTGATTATCCATCTGAAATGCAAGTTTGTACAAAAGTAATTGGTTTTGTTAAATTTTCATTAAAATTTAATCCTTTTGTTATTAGTTTTAACCGTTTTGTAAACAAAGAAAGGTCGAATATTCAGTTTGAATTACAAATAAAACTTAAGAATTTACAGTTTGTTATAGCAATTCTGTAAATAATTGGTTGAAGGATGAGTGAGAGAATAGCATTTAATCCATTCTGTATTACGAATTATATATAGTTGAGCCCCTGCGGGTTAGAGGGATTGAGTTCGATTCACAGACCGGAGATAATGCGGAACTGTATTAAAATAGGACTATCACACTGTCACTATTTAGTCTCAGATTGTTTGAATTCATTTCTTGTGCCTTATGTATTCTGTTGTATGTCCTTTCCAATTGAATTTATTGAGAACGTTTAATTGACAATACAACTACAGTTCGCTCTATTTTGTTTCTTGCTATTGTTTTGCACTAGCCGGTGTTGTTATTGTTGTTCTGAATTTAAGAAAGTTGGTCGATTATTTATTTCCAACATTTGTCTGACACTTACTGTCGGAGACAAATAGTAAAAGTAACAAGTTTTCTGCAACATAACAACTACAACAGATAAGTATTTTAAGACTCACGTTACATTGTTGCAGTTTTATAAACCAAAGTCTCCTTCAAATAAATAATCATGGGAAAAACAGATAATACCGATGTAGAAAGAACGTAATATAACTAACAACATCGGTCTGTTTAATAAAGAACGATCTGTGTATTTTGAATAACAAATGAGGTTTTATCGGTGGTCATCAATGTATGCTCTTTAAGCCGATCGATATTTACTAAAAATTAACACAGATTCAATCACAATATTAAACAGTTTTCTCGATAAGCTCGAATTGTCTACAAAACTGTTTTCCCACATAAAATCTACTTAATTAAAATTGATTTGACTAAGTTTCTTTATAATTTACAAGTATGATTTAGTTTCAAGTTTCAGTTACACAGATTTTATTATAAAATTAATACTTTACAGTAATTTACTATTTTGTTGAAAATCCAAAGGACGGACCTTGACTAATTTAATTTAATTTAACTTAATATTCAAAACACTACGCATGTCTATCTACAAACAACAAAAGGCTGAAACATGAAATTCACTTCACATTCAACATCCAACGTGATTAAATGAAATTATCGTATAAATAATAATCACTCAACAATTCCACAAATTTACCAAATCAGCTTCATTTATTATGATACAATTTTAAAGTGCTAGTTTCGTTTGAAATTAGTTATAAAACAATTTAATAACAATTTTAGTGTTCGATGAATGGTCAATAAAAAGTATGTTAATAATTGTAGTGTTTTTAAATATTATTATTATTATAAAACATGAAGATGACGATGGAATGAACTTATGCAATTAAGTTAATAACGTAATAACAGTGAAAATGTTGAATGTTATGCTTATTATTACGTGGAGCCAGAAAGCATTTAGTAAATCACGAGAACCAAGACTTTATATATGGCAGGGTGCAGTTCAAACGGGGGAAAATGTGCTTTGACGATGAACACTCAGCAAAAGGACGCGTATGGAAGAGGACGAGGGAGATTAGGGTAAAGACTAGAAACAGAATGATGATAGGGGTTGTTAGTATGGGTGGAGGTAACGGAAGAAACAAGCTTGAATTAATGAGTGGTAACATTTCCAAGTGTAAAGTTGTTGCTTTGAGAACCAGATGTGTGCGTAAGTATTTACCTAAGCGGAGAGTTAGGAGATCTTGTCGGTTTTAAGCGGATCTTGTATAAAATTTAACATTATTATTACATTTATGTTTTTGAATAGAAAATAAGTAACGAACAGATTTTACAGGAAATTATTAATCCATAATTTTTCCTTCATTATCACCGTCTATTAAACGTAATTCCTCTAGAGAACTCTCTATATATCCAACAGGCGTATTACTTAATGAAGTAACAACGGGTACATTTTATCACTTGTCTGTCCCAATTAGACAAACAATACACGTTGGCTGGTCTAAATTTTTTTTCCGAGCAAAATTTTACATTTCAAAGTACTCTACAGGGATTAATTTGACGGATTGAGAATCTCCATTTTGTTGTGTATTAAAATAAATTGTTGAATAATTTTGTAGTTGTCGAGATTTTTAATGAATTTATCCTGGCGCATCCACCATTTTTCAAGCAACGATACGTGTTAATTGGTTGTATTCCCTCCACCCTCAAAGCTGTATTATTCTTATTGTACAACAAACCGTTGGTTAGTATTTTGGGAATTCAATAGTTTGTCAGTAATTGAAGACGTGACTGACACACTGATAGTGGTAACCGCTGAAATCACTATCGTCTCCTTTATTGGGACAATATCTCGTTCATGTTCAACATGAATTTGAGACTAACTCGACCCGTCTATTTAACACAATTAATTATTCTGATTCATCATGAAATATAATCGTTACAATAAAAAACGAATTGATGTAAAAAAAGCAATCAACCTTTAAAGAAAGTTTAGAATAAAAATCATAAATCTCTATGAATCTTTAGACGTTATAATAGGAAAAGTTTTTTTGTCAAATGTATAGCCCGACGACGCTTCGCGACGTCATGAAAACTTAATAATTGTGTAATAAATGAAGTGCTTGTAATTTATTGATTGAAAACTCAATTTATAGTTGTAGAGAAAAGCAACATTGTGAGTTAATAACTTTGAATAGGAAATAATGCTCAAATTTTCTTAAACGTTGACTGCAAAATAAAATAAAAAATTTGTCTTCTAACGATAATTATCGAATTGCTAACATTGAATAAATTTAATATGTCGATATCCGATAAATTTGAATGGATATGTTATAATGAAATGACGGTACAATGGTTGTATCAATACTATCTTAAAACACAATCAATATTGTTAGTAAATTAATACTGGCAGGACTATCGAATATTCGATATATCTGTTATATAAAGTTTGTAAAGATAGTTGAAACTTACAAATAATAAATATGAGTTTATATGAACTTGTTGAACATTATGGAAATTTAATTTGTAAAATACAACCGTTGTCTGTCACCTAGTTAATTTTCCCGAATATCAAGAAAGTTTCTACAATACAGTTTGAAAAGTTGTCTTTCGATTCAATTATAGAGAACACACAAATTAATCGAAGACCACTTATTATTTTTCTATAACAACTAATCGATTAAACGGATAAGTATATGTCATTTACAGCAGCAGAGAAATGAATATAACAATACAGAAAAAATATAAAAAGTAAAACATTGAAATTGATGAACTTGTGAATAATATCAAAATGGAAACCACCGATGGCACTTTGTTACGAGTTTACAAAGTTAATACTGAGAACTGAGAAGTTAGCTCATCATCAACAGAAAATGAGAGAGTTGGAGAGGAATAGACGAAAGGAACACCATTCGACAATAAAAGGACAGTAATTTGAATAGCAATATTCAACCTACTATACTCAATTACCATTTTATATTTTCATAGGTGACATACCGTATAATGGAAATGAGAATGTTTTTTTTTCTTCCCCTCCTTCTTTATACATTTTTTCTTTTATCAGTTTGAATAATGATCTTATCTTGGCCGTAAAATTACTTCCAATTTTATTTAAAACAAAAAGGAAATTGTTCTTATAAAACAACTGAGAAGTATCAACCAATTTATTTGATGATTTCACACTTCAAATGCGACTTTTCCTTTCACATTGAACTCTCATAAAGAAATTTATTATCATATTTTAACTATTAACAAGGCAAACGCACAAGTTTCAAAGATATAATTGGCCTTATTAGGAAACAATAAGAATTTCCTATGAACAATAAGAGCCGGTGGCAGTATTGTTAAAACGATTTTCTTACTGTTTTACGAGAAAGTTTGATATTTTAGAATTTTTCTTGCGTTTGTACTCGTTCTCGAATAATATTGAATATCTAATTAATATGACTGTATATAGAGTTGGAGTTAAGACACAAAATCGTTATTAAGGGGTTGCCCTTGGCCGAAGAGGCCATTGCCGAAATGATCGTATCGTGTTAAGCATGCAATTAGAAAATCTGCAACCGGATATCGAACGGGGAACGGATCTATTAAATATGCAGGATCGTCATCACCTATATATCAATGAAACCTGATCGTAATAATCGCCAAAGTAAAGTTTTGCTATTCTAAATTGACCAAAAGTTCTGTTTAAATTGTGTCAATAACATTTGTTTGAATTAAAACGGTCAGGATATACAGTATGTTTATTCATATAAGTCTGTCTATTTTGGAAATTCATTTAAATCGGTTTTAGGGTATTTAATATAAGTGTATTAGTTGTGTGTTAATCAATCGTGGAGGCGTGTCGTGATACGTCCTTTGATCTAAAACTCCGTCTTGTTTACACCAAACCCTTGAAAATGTTGCTACTATGAGACGAAACTTGGTAAAACTTTTAAATATTCACCACTCGTTCGCGACTAACAAACACATCAGTAATTAAAACTGGAAGTGCAATATCAATTTTATATACTTTATATGCATACTAGTCGAATTTTTAATCCAATTATACGATTTAAAACACAGGGATTCCAAATAAAAATTAACAAAAAAATTATAAACACAGTAATTGAACTGGAGAGTGTCCGAACGAAGAAAACAATAATTCACTTCGCTACAACCAAATTTATTTCAAATTAACATGATTACACTCCGAACCGGATTTATAAATAATTAACTTTGTAAATGAATTATTAATTTGTGTCATGTAAATACAAATCATAAATACTTAATAATTGCTTAATTTATTCGGATTTGACGCTTTCCTGGTACGGTGGTCGTGCGGCTTAATATCATCACTCTTTATTGTTGGAAAAAACACGTTTCTGCCAGGAGCGAACCGTTAACTTTGAGAGCCCTGGCTAACACTGTGCGGGAGCCTATCTGTTTTGAACACAATGAAATAATAATTATTAGGTCGATGTTTGATGTTTGATAATAAACTTAATCCGGTATGATAATAAACTCTATCCGGTATCCTGCAAACTAAAGTCACCTTTTCATTTCAATTTATCCGGGACAATAAGCTACTTTTCTGTACCAGTAGTGTTATCATTGGAAAAACCATTAAATCATGTACAAACTTTATGAATCTTGTAGCAAGATAATCATTTTTAATCGATGAAAGTAACAAGTGAAGAATTTTCCTTGGGTAAGCTTTCAAGCGAGGTATACCCAAATTCTTAAGAACGGATTTTTCCCTTTTTATTAATTTTCCGGAAAACCAACGAGTATATCGGAAAGTTCTTAGAGATTTGGAAGGCGACTCCAGTTTTCTATTGATTAATATTGGCTAAGTTATGGAGGGATATATAAAAAACACGCTCCAAGATGCTCCTCTGTGATTCATAATTTCCCCAAAATTTGTCAGAACAGAAACTAACCTACGGTGCGCCTTAAAATAGTCTTTCTAAAGTGCTATCTCGCGGTTTTACATTTTGGAAACCGAGGGAAATATCGTGCCTCTTTTAGAGCATTGGGGAAAAGGTGTAATTTTAATAGTCTCTATTCTTATTCGTTTGGGCGCGAAGTGCCTAAATCCGCCCCTGTTTTTTGCTTACATCAATCGCTTAAGAGTCATATTTATTATCCAATTCAATGTCCGTTGATGAATTACTGTGCCACTATAACTGTCAACTAACACAGTCGTTGTTGAATTATTTATGTTTGATGTGAATGTGTCGGTGCTTTAATGTCACCGTTTCAATTATTCTTTATTGGATAAACGTTCACCCCTTTTAAAGAACAAATATAGCAATAGCTGTTCAATATGATCATTGTCAATGTCATTATAGAAAATAGTAGCTATAATATGTATTGTTAACGTCACATTATAATTTCCAAGATAATAAACTTGAACAATGTGAATTGTTTGTTGTTAAAAGCACTTATGGATATACATTGATTTACCCGAAAAACCTTAAATAAACATGTTGAACTAGTGGAAAGTTGCCGAACTTAAACAAGTACTTTATAAGTCTGTTAAAAGCATTAGTGTTGTTCGCTTTAAAATTCGATATGTTGTCGTGAAACTAATCGATTTGATTTTCAATCATATTATAGAAATTCCAAAAAAATGTTGAAATTCTTTGATTGTCCCTAAAGTAATTCAATTGAAATAATTATAAGTTATGTGTAAAATAAATTTATTAATGTGTATTTGTTGTATAAATCACTAAATATTCAATTTATAGCTAGTATTAATTTCAATTTTGGGGCGCGATGCGAAATATGTTTGTTTGAAAACTTTGTATTATCATATCAAACTGGTTTCTGCCTATTCTTAAATTAGGGATTAATGAGTGATTCCATCATGTCGAACTTAATTTATTCTATAAATTCATTAGAACGTTATCACAACGCTGGTGGAAATCTAATATATGATTGTTTGACATGTAAATCGTTAGCATATAAAGCTTACTGATTTAAGGGCGGTCTACAGAGGCGTCAGACACGACAGTCACCGACAATTGTATTAAAATTTGATGTTTCTACACATTCCTGATCCTCTTTATTTCGCAATATTGTATTTGTAATGGCCTTCTTGCAAATATAATTTATTTATAACAGTAACAAAAGGCAAGATCACGTGTTTACGTAAGTTGGATTGTTTATACTACCTTTCTGTTGAAATATTACCGTAGTTCTTGTTGTTTATTTTGACAAGTAACACGTAAGGATGCGGTAAAAAATTCACTAAATTCCTTTAAAATGACCCATTGAATTCTCCACAAAAATTCCAACTATAAACAACAATATTTGTATAAAATTCGTTTGATTTTTAATTTTTTTTGTTTCAAAAAGGACAACCCATGGGAGTGTTTTACTACCAACTTTGGCCGGCAGTGTTGACAGGTATGCAGAGAATTTTGTGTTTTTTTTCAGTTCTTATACTACTACTAATACTATAGCAACACACTGGACGTAACTTATAACTCACACGGGACCGGCCAAGTTCTATGAATTTTTCACAAACCGCAAATTGCATATTAAGTATTGATGTGATTTCTAGAGGCATTGGCGGCGGTGTTTACTACACTAGCCGGGGTAGACACGTGACTGGTAGAGGTGATTGGATCTTGTACAACTATCAAATATTGGTAGATCCCCAAGGAATTTTCTAGACTTTTAACATTCAGTTCAACTAGATTCTTCTTTGTATTATTAATGTCTCTTATACACCAATGTAAGGGATAGTGTGTCAATATATTATCCTAATTTTCTAACATTTAATATTGATGTTGTATGTTTTATATCTAATTATAATTCTTATCAACTACTGATAATAGACGAGACATTAAGAAAACGACGCTAATATTAATTAGTTTTAAAATTGAATATGTCAACAGGACTTTTATCCGTTTATCCAATTCAAATTCTTACCACATATGTTCTATGGCACCTATAAGCGGGGGTTTCTCAGAGATCAGATAAAATAGAAATTGCTTTCTTCCACTTCATTTCGAAGTTCAATCTACTATTGACTTTTATACTGGAGTATATTTGTCAGGCAGTTCTCAAAGATAAATGGTAATCATTTCGCTATTTCATATTCTTAATAATACTGTCAAATTCAATAATTTATTTATTCAGCATCAAAATCGGCGGGCTACGCAAAGATTTTAGTCTAATTTTTCCTATTTTAACTAAAGAAAAATTGTTATTGTTGAAAAATGTATTTTAAACATCGATAATTAATAAAAAATGCAGTTGTTGCTGGTTTAATGATGACGGTAGTTGAGGAAATAGCATTTAAAATTGCTTTCGTTGGATGATTACTTTTGGGATAAAGAATCGAATTTTGAAATAATATGTGATTAATATGTGATTAAACAGGGACTGGATTGTTGTAACGAAAGGTCATATATTCTTTTATTCATAAGAGTACGCGCTAGATATAGAACTAAAAGGGGTTGAAATTGAACCTCACCACAATTAGTTTGATATAATCCTACAAACGATCTATATAGAAGTTAATTTTATGTGTCAGACGGCAACAGTTCTGCAACGAATATAATATTTGTATCTTTTGCATAATTCAATATCTCCGAATTAAGCTTTATTATATTTACATAATTTACATTTCACGCTGTCACAGATAATTAAATCAGACAAAACTTTTCTCATTACATTTAGTTGTTTTTGGTTTGCGTGTCTTTGATTGTGATCGAAAAATGATTATCTTAACACTATTTAGATTACGAATTTCAGTTTACAATTGCAGCGCTTTATACAGGACGTTTCATCTAAATTGTCGACAATTACGCAATGATACGGACATGCGCGTCCGAATCTTGATGAAATAGTTTGTATAGAGAAAATGGGACAATAACGATTTAGACCAACGGATAACTAACTTATACAAATGAGAAAAAAATATAGTGTTCAAGTATTCCGTAAACGTTCAGCAGAAATTGCAGCGACTAACGTAATGATGCGTTGTTGTATTTTATTGTACAACATTACTGTCTATGTTGAACTACTTCGAGCGCTTGACAAATTACCACATTTACATAGATGTGTCAAGAATGAACACTTAAAATGGTGGTTTGTTGTTTTTTTTTAATATATTAAACAATGGTTAGATTGTTGAAATTTGATGAGTTGGTAGTGTAATCGACGATAGAACAATGCTTTAACGACATATTGATGGATGCCAATATATTAATTAGTTATGGAAACAATCAATTATCTATTCACTAATATTAATTAAATTCGATTTAAAAGCGATAATATCTACACGCTTTTTTTGTTATTAAAACTTGAACAAACACCGTGAAAATTCAATAAATTCCAATTAGATAGTTTCTAAACAGATTGCTAGTTGGTTAATCCTTGATGTCTCTTTGTAAATACAAATAATTGTTCCATAGGTTCTAAGATATACGATACTGTCACACAAGTTGTTGAAAAAGCTGAGAACAGATGAATTTGAGACAATGATAAATGATAAGTGGACAGGTAATTCACGATGAACACGATTCGGGTGTTTTTTTTCTTCTCCTCTAACTTAGGGCATCAAACATGACAGAAAATTTCATATTCACAAAGCATCACAAAATGTACCATTTATCATCTTTATGTTACATCTATACACGATTCTTATCACAATTAGAATTTTCAGTGAAAATAGAATAAAAATAGTTATTTTGGGGGGATATTAAGCCGGCATAGAGATGTCAATGAGTCCAATTATATTGTTGATACAATTGGGAGTTCTTTCTGTATTGTACATTGAAACTTCCGTCAGTACTCATATGTTTAAAGTTCAACGATTTTTTTTGGTTCTGACAAATTCGTCCGAGGGTCGTCGTTTAACCGTAAAATTGAAATAATCTTTTTGAATTTTTTCAACCACCCAGCCAAAAGCAAATGTTAATTCTACACGGAATTCTAATCTGATACGCATACACAAAAATATATATATAAAAAGAGAATTTGATCTAATAACGGAGGAAATCGGCAGTGTCTTCTAAGTTATATTTTATAAAATATCGAGAATTTTGTTTCTTGTATATTATTGAACCAATCTAGAGAAACACATAAAATTGAGAGATGAAAAAAGAAATAAGTAACAAAACTAAACAATGTGTTTGATTTTTCTGAGCGCATTTCAGATGGAGTATTGACTAGTTTTACTGATCTCTTCCTATACTGTACTTGAACGCAAAGACCGGAAGTGACACACAAGCCAGAAAAGGAAGTAGACGACCGTTTCATGAGGTTTTATTTGAAGGTTGCACCAAACAAGCTGAAATCGTTTCTATCCGTTCTACTTATATTACATTGCGGACTAAACGTTTAACCAATGATTGTAGAAAATTGCGCTATAATCTTAGAAATAGTGCCCTTTTATTCTTATTTCACCAGACAAACTTCGGTTATTATCTCTCATTAAGTTCCAGATTTTGTCCTGTTCCGATTTTGCGTAATGCTTAAAAAATAACGACACAAAATTTTATAACTTATACTTTTATATTATTTTAGACAATATAATAAACAATAACTTTATCTTAATTTGTTTTTAAAAATCATAACTATAACAAAGGAAAATAATAATACAGATTCGTTGACATTTATATTCATCCATTTAATAAAATAAAATTAAAATTGTGTTTATAGCTATATGTAATTTATACACGAAAAATTTCCAGGATTTGGACCATAATTCAGTCTATCGAACAAATCATTGTTTTTGTTTTTCAAATACCCATAAACACAATTTTATCATCATGATCATCTAAAAAAAATTGACAAAATTTCACTAAACATTGAAAATTATTTGTTTTTTTTTTCATTTTTACTTATTTTATCTTTCCTTTGTGTATTTGTTATTTCTTTCAATATTTGGCACTTGAAACAATATGTTTCTTTGGAGAAATTTCGTCGTATTTAATGTAAATAATTGATAAACAAATGACAAAATTTCTCGATATTTACACGTTCCCACGTAAAAGCTAAAAATCGAGGTGATGGTAAGTGAACAAATTAATTCATAAATGCCAATTGTTTGATTACCATTACAGGATGATTCACAGATTGCTCCCCTATTACTATCAAGAATTATCACTTTCCCTATTTGTTACATAATCAGGTGATAATTTTGGGGTATTTGAGCGAGAATCCTCCTGTAGGTCCCTCAAATTTTCTGTGATAATTTTAACGGCTCATACATTTTTTTTGTAAAGTTTTGATTAATGGAAAATAACACTATACATACCTATATACAAAATTATAATCACTTCACAATTCTCTTTGGTTTCATTTTTCGTTCTCTTTTTGGTTAATTTTGTGTTCCAATTGAAAAAAACCAAATTAAAAAGCCAAACTTAATTATGATAAATTCAATTTTCTTGCTGTCTTTATTAATTTTTTGTTGTTGTTGTTAATTAATAAATCCAATGCAAACATGTATGATATGGCTGATAAAATGAATTCTCATTAGGCTCTAGCTACATATATTTTACAATAAGCATTTTTAATTTTAATTTATGTACAAATATATCAGTTTTAAAGAATTTAACACACTGAAAATCAGCACATTTCTTTAGCATTTTTTTACCAATGCTTCAAATCAAAATTGTTTCAAATTTACGTGGATCTTTGAGATTGTCTATTCAGTTCATCCACAATAATAGCGCAAATGGTTCTTGTAAAATTCAACCATATGGGCGCTTAGATATGTAGTACTTGACGGTATTGGTTTTTGATGAGTTAATTAATTAAATAATTAAAGGTGGAAATTAATAATTAGAAATTTCAGTCAATTTAAATAATTTTCAATCGAAATTTGAATTATTTGAGGTAGCATAAACATTAGAAAATCAAACAAATAATGCGAGAAAGACTGAATTTTCCGAATGAAAAATTCTGTGTGTGTTATGATATGTTACAATCGTTCATTGAAAATATAAAAGGAACGTTGAAACGTGACATTTGTACAATAATAATGTGTGTAATCAAAAAGATAATTCATTCATTAATTTTTTATCTGTAATAAAGTTTAGATTAGAAACAATTTCATGTAATTGTAATCGTGCTTACATTTCGTATGCCATTTGTTAAAGATATTTCTAATAGTAAAATACCATAACACATCAATTTTACAAATACCAATTTGACTATATTTTTATTCTTGACAACAAAGAAACTAGATCGAAGAAGAATTGTAGAATAAAACTAACAATAAAAATAAAAGTCGAACAAAGCTGAGCATTAGATTTTGTCGGTTTTTGAGCCAGGATTATTTGATATGGTACATTAATTTTGAGAAAGGGAAAGCGTACCCGACAAAAAACAGTGAAGAATCACAGCTGCGAACTGAGGGAGTGCCCACCTTGCCATGCTGACACATCCTGGAACAAAACAAAAAAGTCAAACCTATCAGAATAATGCTTATTCAAGACAAAACACTCAATTGATTGATTTAAAATTGTTAATATTTAAAAATAAAACAATTTAATCCAAATAATAGTCGCATTTAAGAATGTTTGAATATTATCTTATTTGTGGATTAAGAAACGAATCGGAGACAATTTTTGTCGATTTACGATAGTACACAGATTGGTCAATTTATCGACTGAATAACTTTACATTCAAATGTAGAACATCTTTTTTTTTGAATATTAATGTTTAAATTTAACGGGCGAAAATTTAGTCCCTGGTTAAGATGAGGATTGTCGATCTGATTCGATTTTCGGGGCAAGTTGCCGGGCAATTTGTCATTATGAATTATTAACGTTTAATTGTATGACAATATCCCCAGAGTTAATTTTAATTTGAATTGTCTGGCTTAATGCAGCGTCCGGATGCCGTTGAAATATTTTAAGGTGTTTCTACTATGTCTGTTACTATCGAAAACCGACTAACATTCTTGCGGTTTGTCTATGTGCTGATTGAACCGAGTTTATCTCATTGTCTACTAGCAATTATTTATTTGACAATAGTTAATGTTGAATAGAATCTAATAATGCAAGTTTAATATAAATTATTTGGATGCCAATTTTTAGCCGATAGTATACAGGTTGATCAATAATTATGTGTTTTATGATGAGTGACTGGTGAAACGTCCGAAAAATATTTGTAGAAACTCCATGAATACAGAATGGTTCAATTGAAAGTGACAGTAACTGTCAATTTATTGACATTTGAACCATTTTATATTGCTCAGATTTAAATGATTCACTCTACATTTAAATGCAGCTTCCTGACGTACTTGACTATGTTGGGAACGGAGATGGATTTTTAAATAAGCTCTTAGCCTTCGTTGAGGTAAATATTTCGAGAGGACTACTTCGCGGTTTCTTTAATACAACCACCGCTTTCTGCCCCACCGTATCTCTCATCGAGTTTTCTCATTCAAAAATCATTATTTCCGGTACTTGGCCAAACGTAATCATTCAAGCTAAACTAATATTCAAACGACAATTAGAAAAATTTGCCGGCATATTCCCTTCTCTTTTACTTGTTAGTTTGTTATTTCAGATAGAAATAGAATGAGACTAACAGAAAAAAATATTGTTGAAATACTGCTTTTCTAGAAATGTCTTTTTTACACTTTACTATATGCAAATTAGAGATCCAAGGGAAAGGATCCAACCACAACTTGGAGAAGTTTTTAAGCCAAACGAGTCGTGAAATTATGTGAAGTATTCCACTACTTAAGACAGAATTATACCGAATATAAAACGTTTACTTTGAAAACAAATGAATAATTTTGTTTGAAACAAATCTTGGTATTAACAAAAATTTACATCGAATTTTTATGTAAAGATTTCTAGATGATTTTTTACACACTTACTCCATTCCAACACCGACACGTTTTTTTTTAAGATTAAGTCGAATGTAAGCTGGTTAATAGACGACAAAACTTTGAATTGAACATAAATACATATGTATATAGAGAATCGTAAATCTTAGATTAAGCTCCGTTATCTCTAGTTTCATTAATTGCCACTTTTATGTAGAATGTAATCCAACTTTTGTTTTTAGAAAGAAACAATTTCATTTTCAATGTAATCTTGAATTAATTCCAATTAAACGGAGCATTTACATTATTTTTTTTAAATGTATCTAAAGAAGATTTCGCTTTGGAAAGTTGTTTTTCACGGTACTGTTAAATTGCAATGAAATGTTCGGCCATTCATTTCCATCTTCCTTGTTCTTTTATTATTTCAAAAATTCTCTCTCACTCTATTTTTTTAATCTGTATAACAGCTGTAATTTCCATTTAATTTTAAATTTCTTTTGTGACAAGAAATGTAGAGCATTATCTAATTTAAAAATTCAATTCATTATCGAAACTATTCACTATATAGGTTTCGTTGAGACAGAGCCATGATAAAAAATTAGTCCTTCCATTAATTTAATATCAAATAAAAGGGATCATTTTTCACTTGTTTTTCTTTTTTTTTGTTCTGTTTAATTCTTTGAATGGTAAAGGTCGTAATTGTAGACGATACTCGACTCTTTTGTGTGATTAGCCAAATTACATTTTACCAATGAGAATTATATGAACAAAATCAATTATTGAGTTCTGTTGAAAATATATGCTCAATTTGCATTAGTATACATCTAGTTTATTGTCTTTTTGTCAACTTGACTTGATTAATTTTTATACGAAAGATGCATGATTTGTTAAAGCATTATATGTCTTCTACTAGTTTTATATAATGGATAATATAATAAGGAATCTGTAAGATATTTCGAAAACACCGTCAAACAATCCACTCGAAAGATGAGTTTGGGAAGCTGGACAAGTTCAATATTGCATAGAACGCTCTGTTTTGTATCAAATTAATACCGTAATTGATGTGAAAGAGGAACTTTAATGTAAAATTTTATTCAAACAATATACAAGAACGTTTACCACCAAACTTGGTTAATTGCCTCTTATGCCTTATAATTATAAATTATAAACATAAATAGCGTCGAAGAACGAACTGATTACTGTGCTTTATCTATCAGATTTCAATCTGAAATTATTTCATGATTGTTATAAATTTATATTAGATTAGGTTGTTAAAAATGGACAAGGCGTGCGTATCACAATTTCTAATTTCTAGGTTTCAACTGATGATTGGAACAAACCTAATAAGTTTACAGTATAATTTCGTCCAACTATTTAGGTCTTTATTGTAATATGCACTGTGAAAACGGCAACTTTAAATTTACAATCTAAGAGTGGAAAGTCCTTATTGAAAACGATAAAGTATAAGTGATTCGTTTGCTTTCTCTCTTTCACTCACACATAAATATACACATCTTTCTACTGATAAAGATTTGAGGATCTCGTTTCCTAGAACAGTTTACAGGATTAAATCACTATCTTTCGTGACAAAAAAATCGGATTGTTGTTTTCAAGTCAAGTCGTTCAAAAGATACTAAATGAATAGTACTTACTATGTTAATTATTGAGTATTCGCAGTAGGTATTGTTTAAATTGAAGGAGTTGAAATGGGGAGTTTTATTGATTAAAAAAAGCGTATTAGGTAGTATTTTCTAGTGTATTGACATAAACGTGACTTCAGTGTAAGGAAATTTTACATTTGTATTTTAAGAAACTGACGGCGTAGTATCATGAATCTTTTACGTTCACTACTTCCAATACAACGTGCTCCCGTTTTTTTCTCTTCTCTTTGTATTTCTTATATTGTGTTGTATTTTATAGTTCGATTTATGATTCAGTTAGAAGTTTCTTGTATATGTTCCAGAAGTTTGTTAACAAAAGTAAGGTACAATCAATTATTCCGTAAGTACTGTTGTTTACTTTTTAAAATGAATAAATGCTCGATAGATTTGATATTTGTAGGTTAAAGTATCGTATAATTTAAATTATTTAACGATGATGGTCGATTGGGATGCATCAGGTTGTGTTGTTTGAATTTATGGTGATATAAACGGAATTTTTGTGTGCTTTTATCATTAACCATTTGTACTAGGCAAAACGAAAGACGGATATAACCGTCTCGCATTATAGTAAATCTAAAAGAGAATATATGTTTAGTGGGAACGTGCAAGAAATTTCGATCGGTTCAGGTTCTTTTCAAGGCACATGTTGAAAATTTGAAAATGCCGAATTAAATTTTAGGTGCACGTCAGTGTAACAGGTGGTTCAAATTACAGTGGTTTACAAGCAACATTTCGAATGGTTAGAAATATGGATAATTCTCTAAGATCAATACTGTGCCGGCTGCAGTTGTGCAGATAATCTTCGCAACAACGACAGCATATTGCCTGGATAAAAGTAATCAAATAAGAAACAATATGATAGTGGCGTTTCTGTATTACTCTCTTTATATTTTGTTAATAGGTGTACGTCGAAAACTAACATTGAAAAATAAATAAAATAAAATGAGTGAATAAATAAAAAATTGATGTGCTTTTTAGCGTGCTTGTGCAAATTAAAGCCGTGGCCTGTACCTGATGTTGACGGACCGGGGGGTGTGTGCAGCCCCAGCCCAGTTTCCGCCGGTGGCCCTGGCTGGCTGGCATCCTTGTCTGAAGATGAGACCATAACAACTTTGGGCCTTTCGTCTTGAATTAAAGACTTGCTGTTGTTGCGTCTCACCGCGCCTGCAATTAGAACCACCCGTCAACACAGCCCCTATATTCAAAACTAGTCAAATTTATAAATCGTCGCCATTCAAACTTATTGACATTTTTAAAAAACTTATTAACTTTGTTAGACAAATTTGTTTTTGTCGTACGACAACAACAAAATATCGCCTAGTTATTGATATCCGTTTTCTTTTTTTTAAAAAAAGAGAAAGCAATTGCTCTAGAGAATAGAAACACTGTTGGAACTCAACAGTATGCTCATCTCGCGCAAGGTGAGCACACAAAAAGTACGCTTTCATTGTGTTGTTGAATATCACCGCAGAGAATAAGTTGCGCCCTGTCTTAACCCTAACTTTGGCCATTACAGCAGGGCGTTATTGTAATGCCGAAGTTGCTTCTTTCACTATAAACGTATTTATCATTGCATATACATGACCAACCATACATACAGACAAAGTATCACCATTGAATATACTAAAGCAAACTTTCTAACTTGACTCAAAGTTATAAACAAAACAATTTTGTTAAAGATATATTGGATTTTTTTTTAATTATTATTAACCAACTTTAACAACAGCTGCAAATGATTCGCCTGACTATAGAGAAAATTTTCAAGTACCTTACAGATTCTTAAAATATAAAACGCACACATCCCGCCCATTTATAATCACAAAGAAATATACACCACGAAGGTGTAATGCAATTTTTATTTCCAAAATAATTTATCGTTCACTTTTAACCAACTATCTTGTATGCAACCAGAATTTGAAGTAACGTTATAAAAAATACGTTTAAATAAAAATTTATTTTGCAGTATTTGCGTGCGTATTGCATCAAGTATTTCACATAAGAGCGTCTGTTTTTATACGATTAAAATGTCGAGGTTTGTGCGTCTGGACGGACGTCGCCATTAGTATTTTGCAGAAGATTAATGTTTCCGAACTGGAAACATCTAATTAAGTAACCTTATAAATCCATCATAAATAAAGTAATGACTATGCGAGAAAAAGCTGCATGAAAGCAAAAAATACATTTAAACTAAATAGTTTTCTATTTTGTTATTTTTTTATACAATTCTCCGTGGATATACAACTGAAATTTCACATAAAAATGAAATTCAAGGAATGATGCAGAACCACCCTTGGGGGAGTCTTGTAGCGACAACGCCTTTGTGAAAATGTAAATTTACATTTCTGTCATATCTTGTAGATGTACTGATGTTGCCATTTCTGTTTATATATTTTTCAAAATCGATAATTTCTGCTAATTATAGAGAGATGGTTTTGAATTTCAGAAATAATTAATTCTTAAATGCTTCCAATCCGATGAAATCCTATTGGAACGCATCAAGTATAATGTACAGAAAAGCTTCAGCTGTTGTTTTCAGTTTCATCAAAAATTTATGTCGAATTCTAAGTGAACTTTAAGAAAGTGCCACATTTTTATGATGTTCCCTTTTACAGGTACAATACTGGTTAGATTTTGACTTTAATACTCACTTTCTTTGTTAGAATTACTTTTCATTTCTGTAGCTCTTGGCGGCGTTGACGGCATCGGTATTTCTATAACAAGAAACAAATAAATATATCGACGTTACAATACGAATTTTAATTTAATTTAATTTAATTTAATTTAATGAACAGAATACGCGTAGATTTTCAAACATATTTTACAGATAATTATTGATAATTTATTACTCAAGTTATGGGGAGTTCATTTAAAAGTTTTGAGACCGGTTCTGTATTTTATGCAAATTTCTAATTGACTGATTTTGGATAGTTGTCAAAAGCATATTTCATTGTATAGAATTATAATTTTTTGATAGATCGTAAATCAACAATTTTATCGATAAAAACACTCGAATCTTATAAATATTTATCAGGATTAGAGTACTTTTTACTGTATTAAAAGTCTGCAATTCAGCATAAATATTTTCGTTACAAAGTAACTTCGATTATAAATAATTTATCAAATAATCAAATAAAACATTAATATTACGGTAGGTTAGTGAAGCTCTTTTTTTAAAAACTATTTGTGCTAAACAAGCCGTAAAGGCTCTTTGGTTCCATCGGAAGTTAAATTTTCTTCCGCAACGGACATTACATAGACGAGCATATGAGCGTTTTCTCAAGGGAGATTTATAGACCACGATGAGAACAACATTTTATCAAAATAAATTACTTTTCTGAATTCAACAGACACTAAGATATTTTTTATAGGTAGACTAATACTTAAAAAATAAATTTATAGAGTCGACATAATTACGTGTCAGTGGAATTTTCTCATTATCTTATTTTGGACCTACTCAATTCATTTCGTTCAATCTTTTTTTTTCCTGTTTTTTTTTCTTTTTCGTCTTGTCGTTAGTTATAATGTTGTAATTTGGTAAAGTTTCTGTAATTGTAATAGTTCTCTAAGAATTTTGTTGTAAAACTCCCAGTTGTATGCTGAATATCAATCGTTGAAATTTAAATACATTTGTAATGCATCCAATTTATCTGTTTCTTCGTTATAAAGTCTGTTTTTTTTAATATTTAAAGAGTACAATTATTTTTGGACAGATAAAGTGGAACGGCCATCGAATTTTAATATCGTCTACTCAAGTTTCTATTACATCCGAGCGGATGATTTATGGATTCAGCTTATCGCCAATAATATATAGTTGATTCTGTTGACCAATTTTGAATATGACATAAAGAGATGAAAATGATTTTTCTTTTGAATGTTTATTTTTTAGAAAATAAAGACAGTTATCATTCACTAGAGATTCATTGAAACGAAAGAATATTTTGGAAAAAGTAATGTATCTTCTAGATCTTATAAAGTAAATAAAAGGAATTTGTTTGCAAGAGTTAAGTATCTATATCTTATTTACCGTATAGTCGGATGGATCCTTCAGTTTCCCCTAGAGAATTTTTGGAGATGCATCGATAGTTACCAAAGTCGCCCGGTTGGAGGTTTCGCACCGACAATTTCATGTGCGCTCTGTAGCTGTTCTCAGTCGTTTCAGTTCCATACTTCTTTGTTGGTAAAAGCATCACATTATCGTACACCCAATAACTAATGGCTCTTGGATATGCCTCTGTATGACAATCTATTGTTACATCTGTACCAGCTGGCGCGCCCACTAGTTGGTTCGGTACCCAGATCATCGGCGAAACTGTAATCGAAAAAAAAAATTATTTCGCTGCATCTCGCAAGCTAGGGTAGACTCAGAATGTTGATAATATCCGACAAATATTGAAGGTTTTTCCACTACTGACGTGAATAACCTTCTCAAATTCAAGTTGGACTATTGCGTGACTACCTTACAGGTGAGTATATACCTAAATGTCGGAGCAATTTTACAAGTCCACGCTTCACTATTGACAGCAGATTCCTTTAATGAATAACACAAAAGGCTTTTATAAATCGAGTATCTAGGTATCTCTATATTGATGAGAATTATTCGAGTTTAATAATAGAAATAAAAATAAAATTTTCTAGAAATATTTCCGTTTTTATTTGATAAATATCGACGTGTAAACTGTCGTTGTTATCGTAGTCGTCGTCGCTGTCATCGTTCTCGTATCAGACAATAATCGAAATATTTAGATCACCGAGATACAGCTATTATATTGAAGCATACCTTTATTGACAGCAAAATTTCAAATACGTACAGTATTTCGGATATGACGCTAATAGATCGCCACAATTTATTATAACAATAAATGCACCGAATAGGAGATTTTCAATGATAATTGCGGTTGGAATACTTGGAATTTTTGTAATATCTTAATTAACCGCTGTTGTTTATTATTTTGATATTTATCGATTCTAAATTTGAATTTAAAACAGTCAATTACAATTAATCGAAGAATAGACATTTCGTGTGAGTTGTTTAAACGCGCCAGTTCCAGTTTGATTGATCAAACTTATCAAACACATTTGATTTTGAAATACAGATCAAGATAGAGACCATTAAAACGGATAATTTAGAAAATAAACAATTTAATAGACTATAAAATGCTTTTATATTCATTTCATTAATAGAAATTAGGGCAATGTTGGCGCTCCCTTATGATTCTTCACCACAACATTAAAATATAAAATAATGCTTTTGTGTCTGTACCTAGATACATGTTTAGAAATAAAGTAGAGAAGAATATTTTGAAATAAACTGCTTTATTTTTCATTGCCAGGATTAATATTCATAATTTATTAATCATATTTCTAAAGTACATTTTAAGACTTTAATATCTTGGGAGAAGTTTCGCTTTATTTACTTCAAGTTTTATATGGTAGCATTAAAGTTTTCTCGGGTTTTTACTTGATTACACTCAAATTAAAATGTAACATATACATCTATTGTTATCAAGAAATATATAAAATTAATATATTAAGACTATATCTTTTTGCAAAAAAATATAATTATCGATAAATTCGTTTTCTGTAGTTTTCCATTTATTTGCGACACTATTTTCGACCGATCTTGCAACGAAATATGTTTTCTAGCTAACACTTTTGCCATATTGTACATATAATATTTTGTGACATGTCCAAACGTGTAGCTATTTCTCATTGGATCACTTCACTGTATCAACCCTGGCAATAAACTCTGAAGGAAATATTTTTCGCGATATTGCTCTTAATGTTTGTATTTTTGTCTAGATACCACAAATAAGTATCGATTACATTTTCAGATTGAATTTTTATCAAACTATAGACAAATCAAATTATAAATATAAATATTGTTCAGAAACAAACAGAAACTAGACATATCTATCAAGTAATTAATCGTTTTTTCATCACAATAAGCTAAATTACAAGGTGCCTAACTAAACCGGATCAGCTCTCGAACTCTACCCCTATTTGCAAGGATAATTTGAAACACATTTCAACAACCCCATGGAACTATCTTGTAACGAAAGACAAAACGTATCTGTTAGACACCCAACATATATCTTATGGTCAAGTTGTTTGATTCCAAACAGATTGACTATAATGATTATGAACGAACAAATCGATTATTGTTTATACCTATACATGTACAATTGTATAGATGTCGGATTGGACAAGAATCTTAACTACATTTAACGTTAACAATAACATAAATTTTCATGCAAATTACCGAGTATTCACTATACAAGGTATACACCTACATCCCCGAGGAGCAGTAGCCGGGTGCTATTTCCCATAGGACAACTAAGCGACCCTTGTTCAGGAAACTTTGTAATACTTGAAATAAATTCTCTCTACTATAATAGAATAATTTATAAGTACGTAATTAATATTAACATAGAATATAAATATTAATAATAACAGACAATTGATCAACTATTAATAGTGAATTATTGTTATTATTTTCAAACAAAAAAATATTTATATCATTGACAATATCCTATAAATTTCGATAAAGTAACAGTGAGAGAATCTTCTTTCAAGTTTAAACTCACCATGTCACGTTACTAACAAATTCAGGTCAGAGAATAGAAAAGTTAAATTACATTGAATAAAGGTACAATATCTAAAATCTAACTTTAAAAGTATATCAGTAAGTTATGTTGCTTTAAGTTAAAGATTAACCGACCATCTATACAGCAATTTATAACGGTATACCCCGTCTGTTCTGATCCAGTCAACTCGAATCTAATGCAACCGAAGACATTGCGAACAATAATTGCATATTATATAAGTCGAGGCGATTAGATCGGTTTAGATGGAGTGTATAACGATTCTGACGTATGTCGAGATTTATTGTAAAAATTGTCAAACTGATTGTTAATAACAATGTGATTAATTGTAATTTATTGAGGTTATAGATTATGTAGTCGTCACAGTTCAATGGTGTGAATCAATTTTATATTTCTGCTTTGTTGATTATCTGATTATAATAGAAGGGTAGATTTTGCTTTATATCCGAAGACAAATAATAGTTGGTAGAGTTTTTGTTCAATGTCTATACATAGCTGGTGGTTTGATCAATATTCAAGCATTAATTTTCGTTGGGGTTTTGTTTGGATTAGTTGGATTTTTGTTAATTTTTTTCCCCTTTATTCGTGTTTCTTTCTTATTTTTCGGTATAAATAGATAGATAGCATGCAGTTGAAACAATACAAGGACACTATTTTTAAGGGATGTAACATATTGCCACGTACTGACAATTTACATAACGAGAAACTCACGTGTTGTGTATATAGTTACGTGATCTTAGTTGGACGGGTGTTGAATGCAAAACAATAACATCATCTTATGCGTGCAAGACTGTATTTATATTGTTTAGATTAATCATCATTGTTATACAATTGAAATAGGGAAAATTATAAATGTTTCATTCTATACAAATCAGATATTATTTATTCGTTGTTTAAGGTACTTTCATTGAAGCACGTTCATTCGGTAGGAAATGCCATGCCGCCATAACGAAGAAGAGGTGGGATTGGCAATATTTATAATTGTTAGTAACTGCATTTCAGTGAGGTACAGAGGGACGCAGATAAACGAGACCACTTTTTGTGCAGTTGTGTAAAAGTGGCTTTTGAGGGCGGTCATAATAATGTATCAAAACTTTCACAGGTTCAAAAGATATTCCATAAGAAGACAAAGATGTGGTTATTGGTGCCGTTTTGGGCATAGAAAAATACTTTTTACAAATTTGGTATAATGGAAACTCGTTCCAACACTTTTTCGCTACCATCCTTCTTACCCCCACGAGAGAAGCATCCTTTATATAAGCCGGAAAACGTGATATATCTCGTTTAAAAGCCGTTCTCTTTTATGTGCTCTCCAGTGTACGTATGGGAAATTAATCATGTTTGGGACAATATAGTTAAGAAAATAGAAAAACAATAGTTAACACGTTCTGTGTCATGTGTACCACCGGTGGTACACGTTATACTTGATTTTCAGGCCACGTGTACCACCGGTGGTATACGCAGTCATATATCAATCTTTAGTCTAAATATCAAATGACAAGTTAGACAAAAATAGCTTGGCACGGAACGTGTTAAATTATTATTGTTTTACTTGTAAAACGTATGTTATGATAAACAATAATATTTAGCTTAACCAACCGTTACTGATTAGATTACGCTAGAGGCGATGTACAATGGGGAGCAGATAAACGAGACCACTTTTTGTGCAGTTGTGTGAAACCGTCTTTTGAGCGCGGTCGTGACAATGTAACAGAATTTTCACAGGTTGAAATTTGGAAAAAACGATATTCAATTAGGTGCCATTTTGGGTATTTACCTGAATAGAAAAATACCTCCGAAAAATACTACCTACTCACCTTTTTACCCTGACTCACACGAATCGAAAAACGTGATATTCTCCGTTCAAGAGTTGGTCTCTTTTATGTGCTCCTCAGTATACCTATGAATAGGGCATAGACAATGCATTCTAATATAAATTAAAGTAAATCTCCAATCACCATACAAGTAGCAATAACATATTTACAAAAGCGTATTTAATAAGAGGATGACTAGAAATTTGTCTAAAAGGCCAGATGAAATGTTGAAGAAGCTTAATATAATTGAAAAATATACAAAACATTAAGTTTTTATACGAAATTCAACATGCAATTTGAAATGTTACCATTCTTTATTTTTACGATGAAGAAAATTAGTTGTGTACTTTGTAAAATAAATTGTTTTGTCTGGTGAAATGCCAGCTTGACTAATGAATATATGTTGCGACTTGAGAAAAATTTTAAGTAATAGAAATTATTCGTTGTACAAATTTTTAACGTACCGCATTGTCCTGTTGTATCCCATAATGAATTTTTGAAATATTTGTAGAACAATTTGATAGATATCGAAAAAATCGAAATTCTACTTTGTAGATTTATAAATCTAGATGAAGAATGTAAAAAGTACGGCAGAGTTGAAAACTCGTATTTCTCCAAGGATTTTCATCGACAAAAAAAAGCTTAAATAATTGAAGTCGGATTTGTAATAAATTATAATAGAGCTTCAGTCACTGAGATATTCTCAAACTAAACGAGCAACACTTATAATTGGTATTTTCAACACTTAAGCATCGCCTCAGGGATAATTATCGGTTGTATGCTCTATTCGCTATAAATATCAACATTATATGAGAATAAAGCATTACGGTTTGATAGTCTCTTAATACATCTATTCTTTTAATACAATAATGCGAAAAGCCGTTACTTTATTGTTATTGCATTAGTGTTTTAGAAAACTATACATTGTATTATCAACAAAAAATAGCTATTTTTGTTAGAAAATGGAGTAATCATGTTAATAGCGCTAGCTAGTAGGAGCTCTCAAACTGTAGTTTCTAATCATAGTTTGTTATAATATTACGCTATTTTCGAAAACTGATACATTCACATGAACTTCACTGTTGAATGAATATAAGAAATTGAAATAATAACGAAATTTCAATTCGTTGTGTTTTCTAATGCATGTTAAATGTAGCGTGAATCAAAAATATATTTACAGTATAAATAATTTACTAAATATTTATTTATTATATATCGCATTTATCGCAAATGTGGCCCATTTAACTCGACTAATCGTAACATTAATGTACACACATACACAAAGATATTTGTATGTACAAATATCATCAAAAATTCAAAAGACAAACACCACTTACACCAAATTCCATGCAAGCGAATAATGACAAATATCGTTCCTAAATCATTGACATTAAAATCGCATTTGGCACCTTTATTTTGTGCATGGTGTTAAAAATAACCGTATAAAAGCAAAAATTTAAAAACAGCTAAAAGACTAATAAATCTAACTAATATTCGTTTCGTAATAGTAACGAAATTAGAGCACAGGTAGACGAATCGATTAGTTTATAAAGAAATTAATATTCCTTCGATCTATTAGGGACTTGAAAGAAATTGATTCTTCTGCAACGAAGAATGACTTATGAATATTTAAAATGTTAAGACCTATGACATGGGTATCTCCAGACAGTTTGATAAGAGTTTATATAAGTAGACGGTGATATATTTTAGAGAATTCGCATTGTATCGATTTTTAACTAGAACTACTGTTTAGAAAATGCGCAATATTATAATTAAAGTTAATAGTTTTCCACATCTTCTTTATAAGAAATTGTTTCGTTTATTTTAAACGATTATTATTGTTATAATAATAATAATATTCGAACTGTGTATATGTTCAATATAATCTAATGTATGAACCTATTCGTTTAAATGGAAACGCTCTTCCACGTTTTATTATTCCTTTTTAGAAAAACCGCATTTTAATTTGAAATTTTATAATATTCTTTGTCGAAACAATATGATATTAAGATTTATTTGTACCTCTCTGACTGGTGTCTCAATTAAAACAAATTCCTTTATTTCGTACTCATTTTTTGCGTTTCTCTCCATTAATTTTTCTTTTTTTTTTGTTAGTAAGAAAAGTCTTAAACTATTTCAACTACATTTTTCAATTAAAATTAAACTGAATAATCACTTCATGCGGAAGGATAATTAGATGATCTTTGTGGATTTTCGAGAAAAAACCCTTGTTAGAAGCAGGAGTGCCACTACAACGGTACAATTCTCGATAATTCTCGATCTTAATCTCGATCTATGTTGAAATATAAAACCGTACAGATAGACAGAATGATAGAGCGGATGAGGCGATCAAATTGAAAATTAAAATGAAGTTTATAAAAGACATCATAAACTCTTCATCATAGATTGTAATTATTGTCGGATCGACATCATCGTTCGCTCGTTCTCTGTAGACAGACTGAATATCCATCCTTTGTGACAAGTTTTATTCTAGTTACAAAGGAAACCGAAAACTTTTCAAAGATTATTCTCACAAAATAGGAAAATATAGTAAAATATCTATGATACAATTAGTGAAGTTGATGGAAAGAAAACGTTAAGAAGATTGGTTGGTTAGGGAATAGTTCCAATATAGTAGCGAGTTATTAGGAATTAATTATGAAATAAATTCGAATTAAACGATTGGGAATTAATACGGATTCTTCTCTGATCGAAAAACGCTGATTTCGTTATGAGTTATAACACAATTCAACCGAATATAGGAAGGAAACGGCAATCTTTTTAGTTGTTCGTCACAAATGTGCTCAAGATATGGTTAGAGTATTTGAATTTTATATTGAATCGTTATGATTCGAAGAAGTGGCAATAAAACAAACAAAACAACACGTATACAACAGTAACGGCAAAGAAATGGGCTAGTCAAAACGATGTACATACATATATTGATAAATAACCAGTCTAATGGATTGTGAACGATAACTACCGATACTGAAAAATCGATTTCATTTGTATCAATTTTTTTTCAAAAACAGACAATACATCATTCTTTTTGTGTTGCGACTAATTAGTTAACGGAGCTTTTAGAATAGATAAGAATCGGTTGTAAAAAAGGGAGATTTGTTGATTCTTTTTGTCTTTGTTAAAATAGCATTTTGCTCTGTTTTATTTTTGATAATTATTTTAGATGAAAGAGGAGTTGAAATTTAACGGTATGCGAAAGGCTCGATTGATCTTTTCTTCTATATATATATAATTTTTCCAACAAAGAAAATTATCTAGTCTTCTTTCGAATATTTTCAGCGTTTTAAAAGTCGTTGCTTTTAATTATTTATAAGAGCTCTGTCAATGAAGTCTATATTTCTGACACAAACTAAACAAATGGTTATCCTTTTATTGAATCTGATGAAATACTGCATACAAAACAAGGATCAAAATAAATTCCGTCTATTATCATTTATAACAATTGAAAATTTACTTACATTCAACATCGACAATGATGCGTTTACTGACTGAAGGTGGTACACCATTTGTAGCTATACACAAATAAGCGCCCATTTCTGTTCTACTGATACGAGTTAAATTGAGTTGCTCCCCATCGTACACATTCACTGGAATTATAACAAATTACTCATATATATCAAAGAAACAAAAAAATACAACAAGAAAACAACAATAAAATTAAGTAAACTTGATAATATTCAACTTCAATCATAAAACGAGAACTTGGAATTATTATCTAGAAAAGTGATGTTTATGAAGTTTCATATTTAAGACAACTCTTGTAAAATATTTTCTAGAAAGGTAATATTTTTTAAACATAAAGAAATGAATCCAACTAAATTCTTCAAGTTAAATAAGACAGCCGGCAACGACTCCCCGGAATCCTTTCAAGGCAACAACATAAACTTTTATAACGCAGCTTACGAAAATCATTAAATTATTTAGCGATTCTTTTGTGTGTTAATCACTTTAATTATAGGTCAAATAATCAAAACTTGTTTGAGTGCTGTTTGCAGTCGACTTGTTTCGCCTGTCTGGTTCTATTATTTTTAATTCGATTGAAAATGGTGGATGCGCCGGGAAGTGCATCCACTAACTTTGAATTATAAAACTTGCCGTTATTCCGATGGAGAAAATCCATCGATCTGTATCGATATTTTTATGTTTGTACGTCGATTATTCTCAACAAGTTGATTGATAACTTTGTTTAACAACTATAACGGAAAATTCGATACTGTATCATAAGTTATGAATGAGTTTCATCGGGATAATGTAAAAGCTTATGAACATTGTTGTTGTGACAAAATTATAAAGTTTATGCAAAAATACAGGTGTTAAGCGAATTTATCCGCATATGTACCGTTCTGAAAACTAGCCGTGTCAAGTTTCTGTCATTACACGATATTCATTTATAATTTTGAGCAATTAATTATTTTCATTGTTTGCGGGAAACTAAATTTATCTAGCTTGTTGTTGTTTAATGAAAAATTACCGGAAATGAAGATGTTGTGTTAAATCCCGTTGAATATTTTCCTGACACTTTTGATTGTTCGAATACTTGACTGTAGTGTTGTATATAAACAATAATGAGACAAAGTAGAAGTTTTCGTTAAGATAATAGCTTTAGTATAACACTTTAACAATTGGATAATTTCAAAAATGGACAAGTTTAATTCAACGCAATTATACTATGTTGAACATTAACACACTATTCATAAAGCATATGTTTATTTCCATTGGCTATTGTTCTTTATGTTATGTTACACATGTTGTTACAGATGATGAAGAACGTGTACAAAACAGTTCAGTTTCTATCTTGTATTATATTTGAGAGTGTGAATGCACGTCGCATTTTATCAAACTAATTAAGGCGAGTATAATATTAATCCTAACACAGTAACGGTGTCAGACAAACTAATCCAAGCCCCTTTCACCCACACCATTACATAAAAGGATGATGTTATAATAGCTACATATCATTTTTGTTTGTGGAAGTATTCAACAAATAAATCAAAAACGCTACACGAATGGAGGGTGTGAGAATGTTGTCGGCAGTATTAGAATATATCTGACATTTTAGAATAACAGTTTATGTGAATACTGTCATTTAACAATTTAGACATTGATCTGATTTGTACAAGTTTTTCTGGGGTGGTTGATTGATCTTATTTTCACGGTCACCAATATAAAATTGGTTTATTTTTACAAATCGTCTACAATAATTTATCAAAAATGTGTTGGTTTCGTTATTAAATCTAATGATAACAGACAACACACCGCAAATAAAAGATCAACCGCATCTTTCCACACTTTATCTGCATAACTGATATAGCGCTATGGAATTTTATAATGCGCATGTCGACTACCACCAACCCTAGTGTTAGATTAGCTGTTGCAATATTTAACAGGCCAGCCAGGGTGGGTTGTAAGTTTCACACTACCAGCACCTGATATCACCCTATTGTAACTGAGCTACTGACACCAGTATCACATTATTTTTGCTGCAACTCAATAAAGTTGAAAACAGTTTGAAAATGTTGGAAAATTTCTTTCGTGTTGCTTTTTTGTTCAACATACCGATGAATGTCAACGTATTTCTACTGTTTTATTCAATTTACCATCTGGATGGCTTAATTCGATTCGTTATTTAATTGAACGAAATACGCCGAATTTGCTTTGAAAGAGCGTGTTAACTGATAATGAGCTAGACATAAAGTTGTTCACAAGTGGCATGCCTGGAGGTTAAGCAATGATTAACTTGAAAAGCCACAAAGCACACATTACTTTCATTAAATTTTAATTGTTCGCCACTTACTCAGATAGTTGACACTCTCATTATAATCACACGTTTTTTTTGTTCGTGTTTAAAGCGGCAACTTGATAAGAAATACAATTTAATTTATGAACAATAATCGGATATAATTGAATGAAATTGGAAATGTTAATCGATTGTATTGTGGTGACAAAATGAGTAAAATCAAATGAACGGTTGAATGATTTGAAATAATAAAATAACTAGACACGTATATTAACTTAAATGTTTGGGGAGTCTTTTAATTAATCCAGTGGTGCGACTTGATGGAATTCGAAACGGCGAACAAACTCCTTCGAATAGGAATTTACCACGTGTTGTCAATATTAAGCAATTCGATTAAATCGCGGCTTTGGTAAACCATTTCAGATTTATGTGGCTCTTGCTAAGTTGACATTCTGTGCGCGGACTACCTAGTAAACGAAACGACACTCTCGAGAGCCTTTTGCTCTCGTTTATCAGCTTGCCCTCTATCAGTTGTTGTGTCTTTTAGAACGTATTTTTTGTTGCTGTTGTTTTTGTTGTTAACTTTTCCATTGTTTCGTATAATACAACAGTTTCAACGATTGTAGCTTAGGTAATTTTATTATAGAATACTAAGTACAATTAATTTAATTTACGATTTATATAGACAGGAGGGAAACAGTCATCTTTTTCAATTTCCTTTTTGTTCGTTATTTATTGCATTTTTAGCAGTTGATAGAACATTAATGAGTAAAGATGATGCTGTATCAGCAAGTAACTATATTTAACATTTGAATGCAGACAAGAGTGATTTCCGAGGAAATTATATTAGAATTATTAGCAGCAAGTTTCAAAGTGACTTACATCATCAGCATCTTTTAGTTGAATATATCTATACATATATATA